>SZWC01020850.1:30228-41675 GCA_023375785.1 Penium margaritaceum
TTTCAGGTCCACAGGAGCAAGTTCCAGGAAAGTACCAGATGCCTGCTCCGATCGCCAATCCGACTTCACCATTGGAAAGATCATGTGGCAAAATGTCTACGGTCCAAGTTTGAGGCCGATCCAACGGTCGGATTTGGAGATATGAATTTTCGAAGTTTTGGGGGTCATGGACCGTCGATGTCTGGGTGGGCATGGGTGATGACTCCACGCCTTAGCCTGAGAAAAGAAAAAGGCAAGAGGTCCAGGGTCAAGACCTGATGGGAGAAATATCCAAAAAGGTCCTTGGTCTTAGGATTGCCTTGTCAGAGTGTGCTGACTAGGATAAAGGTACCTCTCCTTACTTTTTAGGTGAGGTGAGATCCTTGTGTGCTAGCCATGGACACATGGCGATTCTCCATGGGTTTGTGGGTTATGTGACCACTAGGAGTGTGCCATGAGAGCATTCTCTAGCTCTCTAGGTCGTTTGTGAGTGGTCAGCCTGATTGCTAGGCTGATTTCCTCCCTTGTGTGAGTTTATGGACTCTAGTGTGTGAGCCTTAGCCTCCATGGCTAAGCGGTGTGGCTTGTGAGAGGGCTGACTTGCCCAAGCTCTAGCTCTATATGTACTCCATCATTTTGAGTGATTGAACAACCATTCTTCAGCACAAGTGATGCCCTTCCAATCACACATGCTCGCTGCTCCAAGGCTCCCTCTCTCCTCAAGTTCCAACAATTACAAGGGGAGGCTGGTCGCCAAGGACTTCTCACAACAGGAAGGAATCGACTTCACGGAAACCTTCGCTCGTGTCGCAAAGTTTGCCTCTTTGCGCACGCTTGTTTCTTATGCAGCAGTTGAGGACTTCGAGATTAACCACGTGGATGTCAAGATAGCATTCTTGAACAGTGACTTGGAGGAGTAAATCTACATGAAAGAGGCAGAAGTATTCGTCATGGATGGCCAAGAGCACCTTGTTGACAAGCTGCAGAAGTCATTGTATGGCCTCAAGCAAGTGTCGCGTGCTTGGAACCACAAATTAGATGCGACGCTGTAGTTCATGGGGCTTGAGCACAGTGTGTGTGACTACACCGTCTATCGCTCGCAGCATGGTCATGAGGTGCTCATCATCATCGTCTATGTGGATGACATGCTCCTGTTTTCCAACAGTATGTCTGCATTGCAAGAGTTGAAGGAGGCCATGCACGAGCACTTCCAAATGTCCAGTCTCGAGGAGGCATCATACTTCCTCGGTATCCAAATCACGCGTGACCGCAAATCATGCTCTCTCTCACTACAGCAAAGCCACTACATGAAGGATATCTTCCAATGGTTCAACATGGCAGAGACAAACCCCATTGGTACGCTATTGGAGACACACCATTACTTTGTTAACTTCAATAGAGAAGCGAATGCAGCTGAGCGGCAGAGTAACTGGAGCGCCGTCCGCAGTCTCATGTACCTGATGGTGGCAACCTGGTCGGACCTCGTCCTGGCTGTGAGCGCTTTGAGCTAGCACATGGCGAGCCCCAGACCTAAGCACTAGAAGGTAGTGAAGCGGATTTTCCGCAACCTTGTTAGAACCATCAACATTGGCATTATCTGCAATGGCAATGATAACCTCATGGTTCATACATACGTAGATTCGATTTCGCACCCTGAGGACAGCAAGTCCATCTTTGGACATGTGTTCCTTGTGAATGCTGGGCCCATCAGCTAGTGCAAAAAGGAGCAAGAGGTCATAGCCACCTCAAGCACGGAAATTGAGTAGGTCTCTCTCAACTTTGGAGCCAAGGAAGCTGTTTGGCTTCAGCATTTCATGGCGGAGATGAGTAGGAGTACAGTAGTTTGAGTTCCTCTGCGCGTCGATAACCAGAGCGGAATCGCACTCTCAAAGAATCCTAAGCACCATGCACGCACCAAGTACATTGACATCGCATATGAGTTCATCAGGCACATGGTGCAGGAGGGTGCTATCACGCTAGAGTTTACTCCAACCAGCAAGCATGTGACTGATTTCTACACTGAGCTAGTGACGCGTGAGAAGTTGCAGTTCTGCATGAACGCATTTGAACTCAACCAACTCTCACTGCTGCAAAGTGGGAGATTGTTGGAAAAGGAGCCATACCGGGTACTTTTAGGTCTTAAACAGCAAGTTCCAGAAAACTACCAAATGTGCGCTCCAATCGTCAATCAAATTCCACTTTTGGAAAGATCAAGTGGCAAAATCTCTACGTGTAAGTTTCAGGCCGATCCAACGATCGGAATCACATATATGAATGTTCAAAGTTTCCGGGGTCATAGATCGCCGATGTATGGGTGATCATGGGTGATGGCTCCATGCCGTAGCCTGAGAAAGGAAAGAGCCAAGAGGTCCACGGTCAAGACCTGATGGGAGAAATATCCAAAAGGACTTGTGCGAGGGCTGATTTGCAGAAGCTCTAACTCTATATGTACTCCATCACTGTGTGTTATTCAACAAACATTCCTTAGCACAAGTGATTCTTTTCCAGTCTCTCATGTGTTCTACTCCAATGCTCCCTCTCTCCTCTAGTTTGAACACACACCACATAGCCATGGAGGCTAAGGCTCACACACTAGAGTCCATAATCTCAGACAAGAGAGGAAATCAGCCTAGCAATCAGGCTCACCATTCATACACAACCTAGAGAGCTAGAAAATGCTCTCATGGCACACTCCTAGGGGTCACATAACCCCCCAATCCCATGGAGAATCACCATGTGTCCATGGCTAGCACACAAGGAGTTCTTCTCACCTAAAGAGTAAGGAGAGGTACCTTTTTCGTAGTTAGCACACTTTGACAAGGCAACCAAAGAATATAGGACCATTTTGAATATTTCTCCCATCAGGTCTTGACCCTATCCTCTTGCTTTGTCCTTTTCTAAGTCTATGGCATGGAGGCATCATCCATGATCACCTAGATATCGGTCGTCGATGAACCTGGAAACATTGAAATTTCATATATGCCAATCGGACCATTGGATTGGCCTCAAACTTGGACCGTAGACATTTTGCTACCTGATCTTTCCAATGATGAAGTGTGATGGACAACGAGAGCAAGAATTCGATAGTTTCCAGGACCTTGTTCTTGTGGACCTGACACTGAGCCAGATGGCTCATTTCCCAACCATCTCCCACTTAACCACAGTCAGAGAGGGCTGAGTCCACATGCCTTCACTCAGAACTTGTGCTTCTCACGGATCATTGGCTTTGAACAGAAGTGAGCAACCTGGTTGCTAGCTAAAGTAAACTCCAGCTTGATAGCGCCCTCCTATCCCATGTTCCCGAGGAAGTGAAATGCAATGTCAACGTGCTTAGTGCGTGCATGGTGCTCAAGATTCTTGGCAAGTCCGATTCCGCTCTAAATGTCAGCATACACAGGAACTAGAACTATTGTACTTCCACTCAACTCCGCCATGAGACGCTGAAGCCAAATACCTTCCTTGACTCCAAAACTGAGAGATACATACTCAATTCATGTACTTGAGGTGGCCATGACCATGTATTACTTGCTACACCAGATGATGATCCTACCATTCACAAGGAACGCATGTCTTGACATGGACTTGCGATCTTTAGGGTTTGAAGACCAATCTACGTATCTGTAGCTGATGATAATGTTATCCTCGCCATTGTATGTGATGCCGATGTTGATGGTTCAAGCAAGGTAGCGAAGATCCGCTTCACAACGTTTTGGTGCTTATTGCGAGTCGTCTTTGACGAGAACTGTGGCTACATGTACCACCTGTTAGGGGCGACCAAGATCCCGCGCGAGTAGAATCTTGCAATAGTGGAGGAGGCAACAGATGGCAAAATCTGGTATGTGCGCTATGTTCACATCAGCATGCGTGCCTTGTAGTAACTTCAAACAGCAAGGTAACCAAGTGCAAGTGGGTATTGAAGAAGAACATGGGCACACATGGCAACCTTGAAAAGTACAAGGGGAGGCTGGTCGCCAAGGACTTCTCGCAGCAGGAATGAATGGACTTCACAGAAACCTTTGCTCCCATTGCAAAGTTTGCCTCTTTGTGCAGGTTTATATCTTATACAACAGTTGAGGACTTTGAGATTCGCCAGGTGGATGTCAAGACAGCATTCTTGAACGGTGACTTGGAGGAGTAAATCTACATGGAAGAGGCAGAGGTATTCGTCATGGATGGCCAAGAGCACCTTGTTGACAGGCTGCAGAAGTCACTGTATGGCCTCAAGCAAGTGTCGCGTGCTTGGAACTACAAATTAGATGCAACGCTATAGTTCATGGGGTTTGAGCATAGTGAGAGTGACTACACCGTGTATCGCTCGCAGCATGGTCATGAGGTGCTCATCATCATCGTCTATGTGGATAACATACTCCTATTTTCCAATAGTATGTCTGTATTGCAAGAGTTGAAGGAGGCCATGCACGAGCACTTCCAAATGTCCAATCTCGGGGGGGCATCATACTTCCTCGGTATCCAAATCACGCGTGACCGCAAATCATGCTCTCTCTCACTACAGCAAAGCCGCTACATGAAGGATGTCTTCCAGTGGTTCAACATGGCAGAGACAAACTCCATTGGCACGCTATTGGAGACATGCCAGTAGTTTGTGAATTTAAATGAAGAAACGAATGCAGCTGAGCGACAGAAGTACTGGAGCGTCGTCCACAGTCTCATGTACCTGATGGTGGCAACCAGGTCAGACCTCGTATTGGCAGTGAGCACTTTTAGCTAGCACATGGCGAGCCCTAGACCTAAGTACTAGAAGGTAGTGAAGTGGATCTTCCACTACCTTCAACATCGGCATCATCGGCAACCGCAATGATAACATCATGGACTATACATACATAGATTGGGTTTCGCACCCTCAGGACAGCAACGCCATTTCTGGACATGTGTTCCTCATGAATGGTGGGCCTATCAGCTAGTGCTAAAAGCAGCAGGTGGTCATGGTCACCTGAAGCACGGAAGTTGAGTAGGTCTCTCTCAACTTTCGAGCCAAGGAAGCTGTTTGGCTTCAGCGTTTCATGACGACGATGAGTAGGAGTACAGTAGTTTGAGTTCCTCTGCGCGTTGACAACCAGAGCAAAATCGCACTCTCCAAGAATCCTAAGGACCATGCACGCACAAAGTACATTGACATCGCATATGAGTTCATCAGGCACATGGTACAGGAGGGTGCTATCAAGCTAGAGTTTACTCCAACCAGCAAGCACGTGACTGATTTCTACATCACGCCAGTGACCCGTGAGAGGTTGATGTTATGCATGAAGGCATTTGAACTCAGCCAACTCTCACTGTGGCAAAGTAGGAGATTGTTGGAAAAGGAGCCATACGGGATGTTTTTAGGTCAGAACAGGAAGTTCCAGAAGACTACCAAATGTGTGCTCCAATCGTCAATCTAATTTCACTTTTGGAAAGATGAAGTGGCAATATATCTACGTTTAAATTTCAGGCCAATCCAACGATCGGATTCACATATATGAATGTTCAAAGTTTCTGGGGTCATCGACCACCGATGTATGGATGACCATGGGCGATGGCTCCATGCCTTAGCCTGAGAAAGGAAAAAGCCAACAGGTCCACGGTGAAGACCTGATGGAAGAAACATCCAAAAGGACTTGTGCAAGGGCTAACTTGCAGAAGCTCTAACTCTACACGTACTCCATCACTGTGGGTTATTCAACCACCATTCTTTAGCACAAATGATGCTTTTCCAGTCCCTCATCTGTTCTACTCAAATGCTCCCTCTCTCCTCTAGTTTGAACACACGCGATATAGCCATGGAGGCTAAGGCTCACACATTAGAGTCCATAATCTCAGACAAGAGAGGAAATCAGCCTAGCAGTCAGGCTGACCATTCACACACAACTTAGAGAGCTAGAAAATGCTCCTAGGGCACACTCCTAGGGGTCACATAACCCCCAATCCCATGGAGAATCACCATGTATCCATGGCTAGCACACAATGAGTTATTCTCATGTAAAGAGTAAGGAGAGGTACCTTTTTCCTAGTTAGCACACTTTGACAAGGCAACCAAAGAATCTAGGACCTTTTTGGATATTTCTCCCATCAGGTCTTGACCCTATCATCTTGCTTTCTCCTTTTCTAAGGCTAAGGTATGGAGGTATCGTCCATGGTCACCTAGATATCGGCCGTCGATGAACGTGGAGACTTTGAAATCTCATATATGCCAATCGGACCATTGGATTGGCCTCAAACTTGGACCGTAGACATTTTGCTAGCTGATCTTTCCAATGATGAAGTGTGATGGATAACGAGAACAAGAATTTGATAGTTTCCATGACCTTGTTCTTGTTGACCTGACACTCAGCCAGATGGCTCATTTCCCAACCATCTCCTACTTTGCCACAATCAGAGTGGGCTGAGTCCACATGCCTTCAATCAAAACTTGTGCTTCTCACGGATCATTGGGTTTGTACAGAAGTCGGCAACCTGGTTGCTAGCTAAAGTAAACTCCAGCTTGATAGCGCCCTCCTATACCATGTTCTCGATGAAGTGAAATGGGATATCAGCGTGCTAAGTGCGTGCATGATGCTCAAGATTCTTGGCAAGTGCGATTCCGCTCTAAATTTCAGCGTGCACAGGAATTAGAACTACTGTACTTCCACTCATCTCCGCCATGAGACGTTGAAGCCAAATACCTTCCTTGACTGCAAAACTGATACATACATACTCAATTTATGTACTTGAGGTGACCATGACCATGTATTGCTTGCTACACCAGATGATGATCCTACCTTTCACAAGGAACACATGTCTTGACATGGACTCGCGATCTTTAGGGTTTGAAGCCCAATCTACGTCTGTGTAGCTGATGATAATGTTGTCCTCGCCATTGTATCTAATGCCGATGTTGATGGTTCCAGCAAGGTAGCGGAGATCCGCTTCACAGCGTTTTGGTGCTTAGCTCCAAGGAACGCCATCTGCTCGCTCACAGTGCTAACAGCTTGTGCGACATCCGGCCTGGTTGCAACCATAAGGTGCATGAGGTTGCCGACGGCGCTCTTGTACTTCTGCCTGTCAGCTCGATCGTTTTATTATTGAAGCTCACGAGGTACTGCAGCGTCTCTAGTGGCATGTCGATGTGTTTTACCTCTGCCATGCCAAACCGCAACAAGATATCCTTGATGTGGTGGCTGTGCTCCAGTATGAGAGAGCATGATTTACGATGACGCGTGATCTGGATAGCAAGGAAGTATAATCCCTCTCTGAGATCAGGCATCTAGAAGCGCTCCTATATGGCCTCCTTGAACTCCAGTAGTGCAGACATGTTGTTGGAAAGGAGGAGTATGTCATCCACATGGACGATGATGATGAGCACCTCATGATCATGCTGCCAGGGATAGATGCTCCACTCATATTTTTTTAGCTTAAATCCCAGGCAGTGCAGCGCCGCATCTAATTTCTAGTTCATAGCACACAGCGCTTGCTTGACGCACTACCGCGACTTCTACAGCTTGCAAGCCGAGTGCTCTCGGCCATCCATGACGAGTCCCTCCGGCTAGTCCATGTGTATTTCCTCTTCTAAGTCACTGTTCAAGAATTCTGTCTTGACACCCATGAGGTGAATCGTGAAGTCCTTAGCTACTGCATAAGAAAGGGACGTGGGCAACGAGGCTAATCTGCAACACGAACAAAGTTTTCTGTATACTCGATGCTGTTGGAAAAGGAGTTATCCGGCTCAGCTTGAGGTCCACAAGAGCAAGTGTTATGAAACTTCCACATACCTGCTCAGATTGTCAGTCCAAATTCATCATCAGAAGTAACACGTGGCAAAATTATTGGGAAAGGAGCCATCTGGCTCAGTTTCACGTCCACAGGAGCAAGTTCCAGGAAAGTACCAGATGCTTGCTCCGATCGTCAATCCAACTTCAGCATTGGAAAGATCAGGTGGCAAAATGTCTACGGTCCAAGTTTGAGGCCGATCCAACGGTCGGACCGGGAGATATGAATTTTCGAAGTTTCCGGGGTCATGGACCGTCGATGTCTGGGTGGGCATGGGTGATGGCTCCATGCCTTAGCCTGAGAAAAAAAAAGGACAAGAGGTCCAGGGTCAAGACCTGATGGGAGAAATATCCAAAAAGGTCCTTGGTCTTAGGATTGCCTTGTCAGAGTGTGCAGACTAGGATAAAGGTACCTCTCCTTACTTTTTAGGTGAGGTGAGATCCTTGTGTGCTAGCCATGGACACATGGTAATTCTCCATGGGTTTGTGGGTTATGTAACCACTAGGAGTGTGCCATGAGAGCATTCTCTAGCCCTCTAGGTCGTGTGTGAGTGGTCAGCCTGATTGCTAGGCTGATTTCCTCCCTTGTGTGAGATTATGGACTCTAGTGTGTGAGCCTTAGCCTCCATGGCTAAGTGGTGTGGCTTGTGAGAGGGCTGACTTGCCCAAGCTCTAGCTCTGTATGTCCTCCATCATTTTGAGTGATTGAATAATCATTCTTCAGCACAAGTGATGCCCTTCCAATCACACATGCTCGCTACTCCAAGGCTCCCTCTCTCCTCAAGTTCCAACATTTGGTATCAGAGCCAAGTTCTGCCACTTCCAGCCAGCACAGGCCGTCACTTTGAGAGTGACGGGTTGGGGTGATACCTTCACCAGATTTGATGGTTGGATCTTCAAGTTCAAGAGACAAGCTTTCCAACGAGTCCAAGATCGCGAAGATCCAACGGTCGGATTGAGAGTTATGCTCAAAACGAGGTCGGCCAGGGCTACTTTCTTCTCTATGAGTAAGACTGTCGCCTTGTGATGACCATAACNGCGTTGTGACAGCAGCCCAGCCTTTGGAGAGGCTGGAGGGACGCGCCAACTTCACGTTTTGGAAGATCCGTACCCGTCTCCTTTTGGAGGAGAGCGGCTTGTGGGAGGTGGTGAGCGGCGACAAGCCGGCTCCAGTTCCACAGGCAAAAGGCATCACCACAGCGCAGGTGGTGGCGGGGAAGACGCCGCAAAAGGGTGCAGCTGATGCGGGTTCTTCTGCAGCTGTACCAGCGACGTACGAGGAGTGGAAGAAGAAGGACAGGCAGGCCTACAGGTTGCTTGTTAACACCATCTCCAACCCGCATCTTCAGTACATGAGTGACAAGGCTACTGTAGGGGAGGGGTTGGATACGTTGTGCAAGAAGTATGAGAGCAAGGATCCTCCATTCCTCATGCTTTTGGAGGAAAAGATGATGGCGCTGAAAATGCAGGGTGGTGAAGGGATGGAGGCTTATCTGGACAGGGCAAAGGAGCTGGCGAAGCAGCCAAGAGCGGCCGGCAATCCTGTGGAAGAGACGCGCTTCATCCTCCTCTTGCTGAGGGGACTCCCAACCAGCTAGGACACGGTACGAGAGACGCTGGAGTGCCAGCCAACTCTCGACCTCGACTTCATCTGCACACACCTGGTGCAGGAGGAATTGCGTCGTAATGCGGCAAAGCGCAATGGCGGCAGCAGCAGTGAAGCAGCTTTCATGGCCATGGGCTCACGCAACCAGCAGCAGCAGCAGTCCGGGCAGTAGAGAGGCAAGAAGAAGGGCAAGTGCTACTATTGCCAGAAAGAGGGGCACTATAAGAAAGAGTGCTTCAAGTTCAAGAGGGACCAGAAAGAGCAGCAGCAGCAGCAGTAGCAGCAAAAGCAGTAATCTCCACAGCAACAGCAGCAGCAGTCACAACAACGCCAGCAGCAACAGCAGCAGCACAACCAAACTAGCGTGCGTCATTTTGGCAACATGAACGTCGCCAAGGAGGTGCACGACCGCCTCTTCATGGCGAAGTCTGACATGTCGCAGACGGAAAAGGCGGATCTGGCGTGGTACAAGGACTCGGGGTGTACCAAGAGTCTGACGCACCACAAGGAGTGGTTCACACAGCTGCTCTCCATTCCTCCTCGGCCGATTGCTTTGGGTGATGATCGGGTGGTGTATGCTGAGGGGATTGGGATTGTGGAGATGTGGTTGGAGACCCCGCGTGGCATTGAAGTGGGAGTTTTCCATGGCGTACTGTATGTGCCTGATGCTGCATTCAACCTTCTCTCAGTGTCCTCTCTCACCAACACAGGACTGCGCGTTGTCTTCGATGATGACTATGGCTACATCCTCAACAAGGAAACAGGAGAGGAGTTGGCCAAGTCAGTGAAGGAGGGCGACATGTACCGCCTGCTGGGGGCGACCAAGATCCCGCGTGAGCAGAGTCTGGCAGCAGTGGTGCAGGTGACACATGGTGAGATGTGGCATGCGCGCTACGACAACATCGGCATGCGCGCCTTGCAGCAGCTTCAAGCAAAGCAGATGGTGCGTGACCTGCCTACAATCTCTAACTTTGAGCAGCAGTTATGCATCGGATGTTTGGAGGGGAAGCAACACCGCGAGGCATTCTCTGGAGCAAGGGAGCGTGCAAAAGAGGTGTTGGAGCTGGTCCACACGCACTTGTACGGACCGATGCAGACCCAGAGATTTGGAGGCTCTAGGTATTTTCTCACCTTCATTGATGATTTCAGCCGTTACACTGCTATGTACTTCCTTTCCTCCAAGGACGAGTGCTTTGACAGGTTCAAGGAGTTCAGAGTCATGGTGGAGAACCAATCTGGTAAGAAGATCAAGGCGTTGCGCAGCGACCGCGGTGGAGAGTACCCGAGCAAGGAATTCCAGGACTACCTCGCAGCAGCTAGCATCAAGGCGCAGCGTACCGCGCCGTACTCACCGCGGCAAAACGGTGTAGCAGAACGCGCCAACCGTACCATTTTGGAGTCGGCGCGCTCCATGCTGCACGCAGCTCGACTGACCTACGACTTCTGGACTAAAGCCGTGAGCACTACGGTCTACATCAAGAACCGCAGTCCAACTAAGGCGCTGGAGAAGATGACGCCGTACGAGGCGTGGTTCGGGAAGAAGCCAAGCGTAGGTCATCTTCGCGCGTTTGGCAGCTTGGCGCTGTTGGAACTTGAGGAGAGAGGGAGCCTTGGAGCAGCGAGCATGTGTGATTGGAAGGGCATCACTTGTGCTGAAGAATGGTTGTTCAATCACTCAAAATGGTGGAGTACATATAGAGCTAGAGCTTGGGCAAGTCAGCCCTCTCACAAGCCACACGACTTAGCCATGGAGGCTAAGGCTCACACACTAGAGTCCATAATCTCACACAAGGGAGGAAATCAGCCTAGCAATCAGGCTGACCACTCACACACGACCTAGAGAGCTAGAGAATGCTCTCATGGCACACTCCTAGTGGTCACATAACCCACAAACCCATGGAGAATTGCCATGTGTCCATGGCTAGCACACAAGGATCTCACCTCACCCAAAAAGTAAGGAGAGGTACCTTTATCCTAGTCAGCACACTCTGACAAGGCAATCCTAAGACCAAGGACCTTTTTGGATATTTCTCCCATCAGGTCTTGACCCTGGACCTCTTGCCTTTTTCTTTTTTCAGGCTAAGGCATGGAGCCATCACCCATGGCCACCCAGACATCGG
>SZWC01020851.1:17840-40498 GCA_023375785.1 Penium margaritaceum
TCTCTCTCTCTCTCTCTCTCTCTCTCTCTCTCTCTCAGCTTGCATGATCAGTCGCTTAACATATGATGTGCATGGCATGCAGGGCTTTGTGAAACCACCAACAAGTGGTAATCTCAGTTCAAAGTACAGCAAAGTAGTAATGGCATGGTGTCCTGCAACCGTGTCAAGGTGGAAGTGTCGATTCCTTGAAACATGACATACGTCCACAATACATTCCCTACTACAAGTCAAATTGCTTCATCTTCATCCACTTGCAAGGAAGTAAGTCAATGTGGTGGCTTTGTTTTGGTTGAATACAACTCCACTTCAGCCAACTTGGTTCTCAACATACCGCCAGACCTTGCTGGTAATCTGGACTAGACTTTTCACCGACAAAGTGTAGTTTGTGGAGGAAAATGAGAGGGAGAGAGTGCGAGAGTAAGAAGGCAAACTACCCCATGGATGCAAGCTCGCACTTCACTTGGAGCCAAGAGCTGGAATCCATGTAGCAGGTTGAGGCAGCAATGTTGTTGATGCAGCGTGCGGGCTTCTACGCTCGTTGCTTCAGTCTGCTGCCCCCTCAGTCTGCTGCTCTAGAGTCGAAGTATGTGAGCTCTGGGTTTGTTACTCAGAGATGCGCGTGCCAGTGTTAGCGCCAGTAAGGAGGTGAAAACTGGAAGTAACTGATTAGCAATCAAGAATAAACAACAATGGGAGACACCTCCAAATTCTAGCTCTGTAGAGCTTGTTACTCAGATCACCAGCCAATCAGAAAAGAGCTCTATTTTCAGGCTGGCAGGTTTTCTCAGTGAGGCGTGCCAGACGGCCGACAGCCCAAAACCCGGGCGTAATCCGGTTTGCCTGAAAACTGGACCATACCATTATACCAACGCTGCGAACGCAACCATGCGGTCAGAAACAGCTAGAAAAACAGTAGCAAAGAGTTATGACTGCCCGCACCCAGGTAGTGCCTACGCTGGTCCAATGTGCCAAACAGTTCCCCGCAATGTGAAATATGGACCCTAGGCAGAGCATGACGCTGTAGACACAACAGCACAGTCAGATCCAGCACCACAAGCACGCAGATTGCCTCTGCGTAGGCAGTGACCACCGGCGGCTCGACCGCCAAGGAGGCCTGCCGATGGAGCTGAGCACGTTGACGTAGGGAGGAGGCTCTAGCGAACTGTGATTAGGCCTCAGCGTGCGTCGGCTCCACCGGATGACACTCCAGCGGCGTCAAGTCTCGCCGTCAGTCATCTGCACGCCAATGTACAGAAGCTGGGAGGACACAACAGAGTACAATGAGAGAAGCGAAAAAACCAACATCAAGAACGGTACAGTTTCTGCAGTCTGGTAGGCAGCATCTTGGCTCAGGAACTGAAGCGAGCCTTTCTGTGCATCACACACGAGGTGAAGCTTGCCTCCACTCCTTTGGTCAAGCCATACCTCTCGGATGAAACCAAGAGTCACTGTCTCCAGAAAATTCAGGTAACATGGCCCCAACAGGATCAGAAATCAGTAAGTAGCCGCACCAACCACTAAAAAACAAACCACACTTAAGGAAACTAGGCAGCAGGTTGGGGCAGCAGCATTGTTGATGCAGCTTGCTGGCTTCCACGGTCGTTGCTTAAGTCTGCTGCCCCCTCAGTTTGCTGCTCTAGAGACAAAGTCTGGAAGCTCTGGGTTTGTTACTTAGAAATGTGCGCGCTAGTGTTAGCGCCGGAAAACAGCTGAAAACTGGAAGTAATTGATTAGCAATCAAGAATAAACAACAATGGGAGACTCCACCAAGTTCTAGCTCCCCCCAGCTCTGTAGAGCTTGTTACTCAGATCACCAGCCAATCAGAACATAGCTCTGTTTTCAGGCTGGCAGGTTTTCTCGGTGAGGCCTGCCAGACGGCCGACAGCCCAAAACCCGGGCGTCATCCGTTTTGCCTGAAAACTAGACCATGCTATAATACCCACGTTACGAACGCAACCATGTGGTCAGAAACAGCTAGATAAACAGTAGCAAAGAATTATGATTGCCCGATCCCAGGTAGTGCCTACGTTGGTCCAATGTGCTAAAAAGTGCCCCGCAATGTGAAATATGGACCCTAGGCAAAGCATGACGCTGTAGACACAACATCACAGTCAGATCCAGCACCACAAGCACGCATACAGCCTCTACATAGGCAGTGACCGCCGGCGCCTCGACAGCCTAGGAGGCCTGCCAATGGAGCTGAGCATGTTGACGTAGGGAGGGGGCTTCAGCGAACTGCGAGTAGGCCTCAGCGTGCGTCGGCTCCACGAGAGGACATTCCAGCGGCGTCAAGTCTCATCGTCAGTCATCTGCATGCCAATGTACACAAGCCGGGAGGACACAACAGAGTACAATGAGAGACGCGAAAAAACCCAACACTCCCCCATGACTCACAGGCGCAGTGCACATGGGCGGGCAGCATCACATGCAACAGACAAACTTCCCAAGGGCACATGGATACGGAAGCGAGGACAAAGGGTGCAACTCACGGATGCACGCCGACTGAACTCACAGCCTTATTGAACGAGTCGTGCTTCAATACCTTGGTCAAGAAGTCAGCCAACTGTTGTGTTGTCTCAACCCACACAATGCTGATGCTGCCATCATGCAACAACGAATGCACATAGTGATACTCAACATTGATGTGCTTTGTCCGTGTTTGATGCACGCCGTCATTTTCGACGATGGCCATGGCACTCTCATTGTCACAATGCAACCGGATGGACGCGACGGGCTGACGAAGCTCAGATAACAGACGACGCAACCACATGCTCTCACATGCGCCTGAACCAAGGACTATGTACTCAGCCTCAGCGGTGTTGCGTGCAATGCACCCCTACTTGCCGCTATGCCAGGACACCACTGTGCCGCCAACCAGAAAGATCCAACCTGTGCGGCACTTACTGTCTAGACTGCCGGCCTAGTCACTGTTGTTGTAGCCCACCGCGACAATAGACGGCTGTCGGTGGAACATGAGACGTCGCCGTGGAGTCGAGACGACATAGCGCAGTACTCGGATCGTGGCCTTGAAGTGGAGGTGATGCGAGAGAAGTGAGCGAGGAGGTTGACGGCGAACGCGATGTCTGAACGTGTTGTTGTTGCTAGGAACATCAGTGACCCAATGATGCGCAAATACGCGGTCATGTCTACTGCCTCCCCCACCACAGCTGAATGGGAGCTCTTGAGCATCGCCTGACCATCGGGCGACATGGGTGAGGATGCTCTTGGCACGAGGGACAAGTCCTCAGAGAAGCATCCGGAGAGGGTGCAGACGTAGGCAGCCTGATGGACATGTAGTATGCCCGCGGAGCGATCATGCTCAAGCTCCATGCCCAGAAAGAATCACGCTGGCCCGAGGTCCTTCATCTGGTAGGCAGCGTGCAGTAGGTCCTTGACCCGCTGGATGGCAGCCACATCTGGTGATGCAATGAGCAGGTCGCCGACATAGACCAAGACGGTGACAAGCGGCTGACCTCGCGAGCTAATGAACAGCGCGGGATCGGCAGAGCTGTGAAGGAGGCCCCCGCTCAGAAGCGTACGACTGATCTCCTAGTTCCAGCAGCGTGGTGACTGCTTCAAGCCATAGACGGTTTTTTGCAGCTTTTAGACTTTGCCAGAGCCATCGTCAAAGCTTGGAGGCTGTACCATGTAGAGCTCCTTGCCCTCCAATGAGCCATGGAGGAAGGCGTTGCTCACATCCATCTGATGGAGTTCCCACCCATGCTATGCAACCAGGCTGAACAACGCCCGGTGGGTGGAGAATCGACCGACTGGTGCGAAGATCTGGTCATAATCGATCCCAGGTATCTAAGCAAACCCCTTGGCCGTCAGACGGCCTTTGTAGTTGTCCACAGACCTGTCTGGCTTCCACTTCCACCGGAGAACCCACTTGGCGCCGATGGCCTTGCAACACGGGGGAAGGTCGACGAGCTCGTAGACGTGATGTTGTCGGATGGAAGCTAGCTCGTCGGCGCACGCCGCTTCCCAGTGTACGGCCTTCGGAGACGCCCGAGCCTCGCGCAGGGTGGCTGGGTCCTCTGGTCGCTTAGTGGGGCGGACAGCAAGGGCCTGCGCGTTCTGTGCCCCTGGTGGCATATGCTTGAGTCTTTTTGGTTGACGACATCAGCTGTGACGTCAGCTGAACAACTACTGACGTCAGCAGCGGCTGTTGCCGAGGCCGATACTGCAGCAGCTACTGCTGTTGCTACTACAAATGCAGCTGGTGCTGTTGAAGCAGAAGCTGCTACTACTGTTACTGCTACTACTACTACTGCAGCTGCTACTACTACTGATGCTGCTGCTGCTGCTACTGATGCTGCTGCTGCTGCTACTACTGCTGCGAGCTGCTGCGGCTGCAGCAACACCTAAGGCAGCTGTTGGTGGGGTGGGGGATTTTTTTTGGTGTGTTTTTTTTTCTCTTTCTGCTCAGCGAGCTCGCTGCTCGCTGTAGGTAGCAAGCAGGGAGTAGCGGGCTCACTACTCTCTACTAGCAGCGCGCTGCTTGTAGCGAGGAGCGAGTTCGCTGCCTGTAGCTCGTTGCTCGCGACGAGCTGCAGGCAGCGGGTAGTAGCGGCTCGTTGCTGCTGTTGCAGCCAGCTGCTACTGTTGCTGCTGCAGGTCGTCGATGCTGCTTGCCGCTGCGGGCTGCTGCTGCTGCAACCTGCTGCGAGCTGCTGCTTGTGACAGTTGCTGCTGCTGCACGCAGCTCCGGCTTGTTGCTGCTGGCAGTGCTTGCTGTGATTGCCTGCCACTGCTGCTGTTGCTGGTTAGTGGTGCCAGTCACTACACCTGGGTGATGTGTGTCGTCGTTTGTTGATGTCAGATGCGGCCTGCCGTTCACCTCCACGCGTCAATGCTGCCAAAAAAATCCGGCAGCATTTCCCTTGGCCCAATGGCTGTGGGAAAACATCTTACGCCGCCACTAGGCGAGTCAATGTTGCCGAAAAAAATCCGACAACATTTCTCCTGCACTAGCGCCTATAGGGGTGCGCCTGCGTTGTCTCGCACATGTACGCCCGTCTTCCTTTGCTCCTGCTATGCTCTAGCTCTGATACCAAGCTGGAATCTATGCAGCAGGTTGAGGCAGCAGCGTTCTTGATGCAGCGTGCGGGCTTGTACGCTCGTTGCTTAAGTCTGTTGCTCCCTCATTCTGCTGCTGTATAGTCTAAGTTTGTGAGCTCTGGGTTTGTTACTCACAGATGCGCGTGCCAGTGTTAGCGCCAGTAAGGAGGTGAAAACTGGAAGTAACTGATGAGCAATCAAGAATAAACAACAATGGGAGACTCCCCCAAGTTCTAGCTCCCCCCAGCTCTGTAGAGCTTGTTACTCAGATCACCAGCCAATCAGAAAATAGGTCTATTTTCAGGCTGGCAGGTTTTCTCAGTGAGGCGTGCCAGGCGGCCGACAGCCCAAAACCCGGGCGTAATCCGTTTTGCCTGAAAACTGGACCATACCATAATACCAACGCTGCGAACGCAACCATGCGGTCAGAAACAGCTAGAAAAATAGTAGCAAAGAGTTATGACTGCCCGCACCCAGGTAGTGCCTACGCTTGTCCAATGTGCCAAACAGTTCCCCGCAATGTGAAATATGGACCCTAGGCAGAGCATGACGCTGTAGACACAACAGCACAGTCAGATCCAGCACCACAAGCACACAGACAGCCTCTACGTAGGTAGTGACCGCCGGCGGCTCGACCGCCAAGGAGGCCTGCCGATGGAGCTGAGCATGTTGACGGAGGGATGAGGCTCTAGCAAACTGTGAGTAGGCCTCAGCGTGCGTTGGCTCCACCGGACGACACTCCAGCAGTGTCAAGTCTCACCGTCAGTCATCTGCACGCCAATGTACAGAAGCTGGGAGGACACAACAGAGTACAATGAGAGAAGCGAAAAAACCAACACCAAGAACGGTACAGTTTCTGCAGTCTGGTAGGCAGCATCTTGGCTCAGGAACTGAAGCGAGCCTTTCTGTGCATCACACACGAGGTGAAGCTTGCCTCCACTCCTTTGGTCAAGCCATACCTCTCGGATGAAACCAAGAGTGATTGTTTCCAGAAAGTTCAGGCAACATGGCCCCAACAGGATCAGAAATCAGTAAGTAGCCGCAGCAACCACTAAACAACAAACCACACTTAAGGAAACTAGGCAGTTGGTTGGGGCAGCAGCGTTGTTGATGCAGCTTGCTGGCTTCCATGGTCGTTGCTTGAGTCTGCTGCCCCCTCAGTTTGCTGCTCTAGAGACAAAGTTTGGAAGCTCTGGGTTTGTTACTTAGAAATGTGCGCGCTAGTGTTAGCGGTTGAAAGCAGCTGAAAACTGGAAGTAACTGATTAGGAGTGAAGAATGAGCAACAATGGGAGACCCCTCCAAGTTCTAGCTCCCCCTTACTACTGTAGAAGTTGTCACTCAGCTAACCAGCCAATGAGAAAATAGTCATGGACCTTTTTTCTAGCAGGCTGGGTTTTCTCGGTGAGCCCGTCAGACGTCCGACAGCCCAAAACCTGGGCGTCGTCCGTCTTGCCTAAAAACTGGACCATACCATAATACTGGCACTGCGAACGCAGTCATACGGCCAGAATCAGCTAGAAAAACAGCAGCAAAGAGTTAGGGCTGCCCAAACCCAGGTAGTGTCTACGACAGTCCATGATGCCAAACAGTGCGACCCAGCAAGAGACATGGACCCTAGGCAGAGCATGATGCAGTAGACGCAATGGCACAGTCAGAATTAGCGCTGGGTTCATGCAGACAGCGTCTATGGTGGCACTGACCGCCGGTGGCCCGACCGCCTAGAGGCCTGTCGATCAAGCTGAGCATGTCGCCGAAGGGAGGAGGCTCCAGGAAACTATGAGTAGGCCTTAGCGAGCGTCGGCTCCACTGGATGACATTCCAGCAACGTCGAGTCTCGCCGTCTGTCATCTACACGCCGATGTACACAAGCCGGGAGGACACAACAGAGCACAATGAGAGATGCGCAAAAACCAACACTCCCCCATGACTCACAGGCGTAGTGTACATGTGTGGGCAGAGAAATAGTCAACAACCAAACTCCTCTAGGCACACAGAGATGCAGACAGGGACAAAGAGAGCCAGTCATGGACGCACGCCAACTGAACCCAAAACCTTCTTGAACAAGTCGCGCTTGAGTGCCTTCGTCAAGAAATCAGCCAACTGCCGTGATGTCTCAACCCACACAATACTGATGCTGACGTCATGCAACAACGAACGCACATAGTGATACTCAACGTTGATGTGCTTTGTGAGTCTGTGATGCACACCGTCATTGTCGGCGATGGCCATGGCACTCTCATTATCACAATGCAATGTGATGAATGCGATGGACTGACGCAACTCGGAAAAAAGACGACGCAACCACACACTGTCACACGCGCCTGAGCCAAGGGCCACGTACTCAGCCTTAGCGGTGCTGCGTGCGATGCACCCGTACTTGCCACTACGCCCAGACACAGCCGTGCCGCTGACTAGGAAGATCTTGCCTGTGCGAGTCTTACCGTCTAGACTGCCGACCCAGACACTGTCAGTATAGCCCACCGCGACGACAGACGGCTGGCGGTGGAACATGAGACCTCGCCGAGGAGTTGAGACAATGTAGCGCAATACCTAGATTGCGGCCTCGAAGTGGAGGTGACGTTGCTCCTGAGAGAACTCAGCGAGGAGGTTGAAGGTGAACACGATGTCCGGGCGCGTCATCGTCGCCAGGATCAACAGTGATCCGATGACTCGCAGACACGTGGTCACGTCAACTGGATCCCCCACAATGGCTGGGTCAGGACTCTTCAACTTCACTTGACCATCACGAGACATGGGTGAAGATGCGCTGGGCACGAGGGGCAGGTCCTCGACGAAGGGAGTGGACAGGGTCTGCACATAGGTAGCCTGGTGGACGTGCAGGATGCCATGGGAGCGATTATGCTGGAGCTCCATGCCCAGGAAGACTCGAGCAGATCGGAGATCCTTCATCTTGTACGTGGTGTGCAGCAGGTCCTTGACACTCTGGACGGCAGCCATGTCAAGCGACGCAATGAGAAGATCGTCGAAGTAGACCAGGACAGCAGCAAGGGTCTGGCCTCACGGGATGACGAACAGTACGGGGTCAGCGGTGCTGCGCTGAAGCCCACCGCGAAGGAGTGTGCTGCTGATCTCCTTGTTCCACTACCAAGGCAACTGCTTCAGGCCATAGAGGGCCTTCCGCAGCTGCCAGACTCTCCAAGTGCTGTCGTCGAAGCCTGGAGGCTGCACCATGTAGAGCTCCTCACCCTCCAGTGAACCATGGAGGAAGGCATTGCTCACGTCCATCTAATGCAGCTCCCACCCATGATATGCAACCAGAATGAAAAGCGCTGGGCTCATGGAGAATTGGCCAACTGGAGCAAAGATTTGGTCGTAATCGACCCCAGGGACCAGAGCTAACCCCTTGGTTGTGAGGCGGGCCTTGTACTTGTCCAGGGATCCGTCGGGCTTCCGTTTGCAACAAAAGACCCACTTGGCACCAATGGCCTTCCGACCTGGAGGGAGGTCAACGAGGTCATACACGTGATGCTGCCGGATAGCAGCGAGCTCGTCAGTGCAGGCAACATCCCAGTGTGCGGCCTTAGGAGAGGCTCAAGCCTTACGCAGGGTGGTTGGGTCCTTCAGGCGTGCTATGGAGTGGACTGAGAGAGCGTGTGCATCTTGAGCTCCAGGTGGGATGCGTACGAGTGCAGCCATGACATCATGCTGATGCTCGTGATGGAGCATCGCATAGCCAAGTGCAGAGCCAGGGTGAAGGTCTGCGATGACAGCCAAAGTGGTCAGGCTGAGGGCCTTTGTGCCAGGGTCCCCACTCACAACCGTAGGAGTGGAAGAGACACGTGGAGCGACAGGGAGCCAAGACGCCACAGGGCGAGGTGGTGCGGCCTGCACGCTGACCGACGGTCTGGGTTGGAGGCTACCGCCTGGGCCACGTGTGTAGCGCGGTAGGGCAGGAGATTTGCCTAACGAGCCTAACGGGCTAGCAGAGGTAGATGGGGCCGCCAGCCCGGAGGGACCAGTGGACGCGAATGGGGCCGCCGGCCCGGAGGGGCCAGCGGGCGTGACTGCGATGGCTGCCCCGAAGGGGCCAGCGGACGTGACTGGGGCCGCCGGCGCGGAGAGGCCAGCGGGCGTGACTGCTACGGCTGGCCCAGAGGGGCCAGCGGACCCGACTGGGGCCGCCGGTCCGGAGGGGCTTGCGGGCATGACTACGGCGACTGGTCCGGTAGGACTAGTGGATGTGACTGGGGTGGCTGGCACGGAGGGACCACTGGACACGACTGGGACCGCCGGCCCGGAGAGGCCAGGGGGCACGTGTGGGGCTGACGGCTCGGATTGGCCAGCGGGCGCATCTTGGACAGTCGGCCCGGAGGAGCCAACAGGCGCGACAGGGGTTGCTGACTCAAAGGGACTACTTGATGTACCACCCGGAAGCGGCAGGACGGAGGATGGACTCACCACTCCCCCATGCGACGGGAGGGACATCGACAAGCCGGAGCAAACGAGGTCGTACGAAAACAGCCCCTCAAAGAAGAGGGCATCGCGAGACTCGACGATGCAGTGTCGGGAGGGATCCCAGAAGCGCCAAGCCTTGGACTGACGAGAGACACCGAGAAAGGTGCAGGGACGCCCGCGGGGGGGCAAGTTTGCTGCCATGGTGCGGGGCGGGCAGCCACACAATGGCCACGGAACTCCAGACGCGAGCAGGGCGGAGGTTGCCTCGCTGACCGCACCAGTGTTGGTACGGCATGGATTGGCGGGGACGGGATCCGTGAGGAATCCGGTTCCAGACTCATGTCATGTGCACAATGGCTTCAAAGTAGAAGCCATCAGAGAGGCTAGACTCAACTCGCATGGTGCGGATGGCATCGGCCATGGTACGGTTCCACTATTCAGAGACGCCGTTCTGGGCAAGCGTGTAGGGCGTAGACGTCTCGTGGTGGACACCGCGGAAGACAAGAAAGGTCGTGGTCTCGTCCATGTACTCATCGCCGCGATCAGAGCGAAAGTGGCAAAGAGGTCGACCACATTCGCACTCCGCAAGGACAAGCCAGTCCTGAATGGCACGGGTGACATCGCTCTTCTGCCGAAGACAGAAGACCCAGCGGTAATGAGAGTAGTCGTCAATGAGGGTGAGGACATAACGGCCATGCTCTCCGACGGACGCAGTAGGGAGAGGAACCATGACGTCGAAATGGACCAGGGCGAGAGGGGTGGACATTTGGGAGGAGGACAAAGGGTATGTCGATCGGTGCATCTTGCCCCGAGCGCAGTCAACGCACTCCATGGGGCATTGTAAAGGGAAAGTCTCAGGGTCAAGGCCCTTGGCCGGCTGGGTGCGGAACATGCTGTCGACGACAGCAGAGTGGACGTGGTAAAGGCGGCGGTGCAAGAAATGGGTGTGCTCCGAGAAAGCGTGCTGGTGACAAGCACATGGCCTGCGGTGGCTGACGAGGAGGCGACAGAGGGAGGTGAAGACAGATGAGGCACGTGCCACATGTTGCCACTGGCGGTGGCGTGGAGAACGACAAGACCAGACTGACGCAACGACATAGTGCCAACACCACGTGAGTGCACAACGTCCATGCTCATGCGGTCAAGGGCAGTAACAGACAGGAGGCTGAGCTCAAGACCGGGGACAAAAAGAACATTGATCAGGAAGACATCACCGGTAGGACGACGGAAACAAACCAAACCAATGCCACGGACACGTAACACCTGGCCGGAGCCCGTTCGGACACCGGAGACATCGCCAACAGGACCAAGCATACTGAAGGCCTCGCGAGAGGCCGTCATGTGATGCGTGGCCCTGGAGTCGATGATCCAAGTCTCAGTCGGGTCCTGGACTGGAGTCGCCAGATCGCTAACAGTCACATGGCAACAAGCAAGAGATGCGGACGCGGTGTAAGGGGGTGCGAACCGAGACTGCCAATCATCAAGCCATGCGACGTTGTCACGGAGGGGAACAAGGGAGACCACGGGAGACGGCGAGACAGACGAGGATGCAGGGCACGACCGCAACTTAGTCTCAGTCATGCAGGGCGAGGGGGTCGAGCAAGAGGTGACGCAACTCACACTTCCCCCGGGGGGAAGAGCGAGGCAGGCCGAGCTAGAGTACAATGAAGTGCTCCAACTATCACTCACGCATGGACGGCCCGAGAGTGTAGACGGAGTGTGGAGTGACGGCATTGGAGCCCAGATAGAAGGAAGACTACGGCGATGAAGGGAACGGCAGCGCCGATGGCTGCGGATGATGGTGTTGAGGAGCTGGCGTCTTCAGGACCGGGGTTGCGGTCGTAGGAGTGGAGCTACTAGGCGGGGTTGAGGCATTGGAGGCAGCGACAGTGACGGCGGCGGAGGCGAGACAACGCTCTCGCTGGCGACGCATGGTGGGGATGACACGAGCCTCGTCCGTTGGTAGCCGGCACTTGTACTACCCATGTCCTGGCTGGCCACAGTTGTGGCAGACCAGGCCACTGCCATTAGACCCAGTGGACTGCTGCTACGGCTGTTGCTGCTGACCCTTGCCCTTCTTACCCCGACGCTTCTTCTTTCTTAGCAACGAGGAGCTGATGGAAGTCGATGTTGCACGGGAGGCGACGGCCACGGAGGTGACGACAAGTGAGGCAAGGGCCTCTGTGCGCTGGAGGCGGCACTCTAGATGAGCTTCCTCAATCCTAAGGAAGAGCTCGTATGCCCAGGGCATGAGGGTGCCCTGGGCCGCCATGGTGGAGAGGACCTCCTGGGAGTAGTGGACAAAGACGTCCGCTCTCGCACTAGTGGCACCGCACTTGATGGTGAGGAGCGCGGCGAGAGGGGGTGGAGCAGAGGTGCCGAGGCGACGGAGGATGTCCTCAGCCCGCTGCCTATAGGCGGTGACTGTCTCGGCCTCCTCCATGTGCAGGGAGTTGAACTTCCACAGCAGGCGGCTGGTCTCAGCCTTGCTGGATAGACGATGGGGACAAGTGAGAACATGCCACGCGGCAGCAGGGTCTGGTGTCTCGCCAGAGGTGGAGTCGCCAAGGAAGGGCTCTAGGGCTAGGCGAGACACCGGAGGAGCGACGAGGATGAGAGCACGTGCTGCGCGACCAGCATCATACTGCTGGTCGGCCTAGGTGGAGTCGTACAGAAGGGTGTAGTATGCCCACAAGTCCTCACCCTGTGCCTAGATGCGGAAGGTGAGCTCCCAACTCTGGAACTGCTTGCCGGCCTGGAGTGGCAGGGGTGGCATCTCAAAGTCCTTGGGCCTACGGCTGGCGCCCAGAGTGGGGCCTAGGATTGAGGTCACGGTTTGCTGCTGGCGCTGAGTCTGCAGCTACACAAGGTAATGCGTAGCAGTAGACACAGCAGGGCTTGCGTGCCCAGGAGAGACGAAAGGCGGTGGGCCACTGGTGTGAGACTGAGAGGCCGATGGCTGTAATGCTGCAAGCTGCTACGTCAGCGCGGCAAGATGTTGTTGAATGGCGGCTAGGGGGTTAGAGGCGTCGGCGACGGAGCCTGTGGACTGCTGCTACTACTGCTACCGCTACTACTGCTACTGCTGCTGCTACTACTACTGTAAGAAAAGGGGGGAGGTACCCCCCCTGGGGGTCCCCCCAACAGAGGAGGACCCCTCCCTAGTGGGGCTATTAGCCATGGTATTGGTGCCCCTTTCTCTAGTTTCTTATTGTGTGTTGTAGATGTCAGTAATGACGTTAGCCTAGGACGGCTGACGTCAGCAGCTGCTGCTTGTGTTATCTGCTACTGCTGCTGCTATGGAGTCCCCCCCCCCCTTTCTCTTGTTTTTTTGTGTGTTGATTACGTCAGTAGTGACGTCAGCACTGACATCAGGGGAAGGCTGCTGACATTAGCAATGGTTGTTGCTGAAGCCGTTGATATTCGGCTGCAGTCAGTGCTCCTGCTCTTGCTGCCGTTGCTGCTGCTGCTGATCTGCTATGGCAGCAGCTGCTGCGGTTGCTACTGCTGTTGCTGCTACTGCAATTGTTGGTGCAGTTGCGGCGGCTACAGCTGCTACACATGCTGCTGCTGCTACTGTTGCTACTGCTGCTGCTGCTGCTACTACTGTTATTGTTGTTGTTGCTAATGCTGCTGCTGCTGTGACTACTGCTGCTGCTGCTGCTGCAGCTGCTGCTAAGCTGTTGCGTGCTGCTGCAACTCCTATGGCTGCTACAGTGGCTGCAGCAACATCAACGCTGTTGGCGGTGTGGGGGATTTTTTCTCCTTCATTTTTTTTTCATTTTGGTCATCACACCAGCTCACTACTCGCTCCAAGCAGCGAGCCCGCTGCTCGCTGTCGCTTGCTCACTGCTCGCTGCTCGATGCGAGGAGCGGTCTGTGGGCAGTTGCAGCAGTTACTGCTGTTGCTGTTGCTGCTACTCACTGGTGCTCATTGCTGCTGCTGCTCGTTGCTGCTGCTACACGCCGCTGGTGCTACTCGTTGTAGTTTCTGCTGCTACTGCTTGCTGTTGCTACTGCTGGCTGTTGTTGTGGGCTACTCCTAATGCGAGTTGCTGCTACTTCCAGCTACTGTTGCGCACCGCTGCATCTCGATCCTGCTGCAATTGCTTGCTGCTACTGCTGCTGCGGGCTGTTGTGGCCAGCCACTCCACCTGGAGGACGTCGCCACGTGCGTCGTTGCCAGCAAGCGCCTGACATGGCCTGGTGCTCACCTCCTCGTGTCCAGCGTGGGGGTTAGTGCTGCCGGAAAAAAATCCAGCACCATTTCCTTTGGCCCAGTGGCCGTGGCAAAAATTCTGACGCTTCCACCAGGCAGGTCAATGCTGTCAGAAAAAATCCGGCAGCATTTCCCCTACATTGGCGCATATGGGGGGTCCGCCGGCGTAGTCAAGCACCTGTATGCCAGTTGTCTACTGCTGCTGCTACGCTCTGGCTCTGACACCAAAATAGAAAACTAGGCAGCAGGTTGGGGCAGCAGCATTGTTGAAGCAGCTTGCTGGCTTCCACGCTTGTTGCTTAAGTCTGCTGCCCCCTCAGTCTGCTGCTCTAGAGACAAAGTCTGGAAGCTGTGGGTTTGTTACTCAGAAATGTGCGCGCTAGTGTTAGCGCCAGAAAGCAGCCAAAAACTGGACGTAACTGATTAGGAGTGAAGAATGAGCAACAATGGGAGACCCCTCCAAGTTCTAGCTCCCCCCCACTAGTGTAGAAGTTGTTACTCAGCTAACCAGCCAATCAGAAAATAGTCATGGACCTATTTTCTAGCAGGCAGGGTTTTCTCGGTGAGCCCGCCTGACATCCGACAGCCCAAAACCCGGGCATCGTCCGTTTTGCCTAAAAACTGGACCATACCATAATACTGGCGCTGCGAATGCAGTCGTATGGCTAGAATCAGCTAGAAAAATAGCAGCAAATAGTTATGGCTGCGCAAACCCAGGCAGTGTCTACGACGGTCCATGATGCCAAACAGTGCCACCCAGCAAGAGACATGGTCCCTAGGCAGAGCATGATGCAGCAGACGCAATGGCACAGTCAGAATTAGCGCTGGGTTCATGCAGACAGCATCTGTGGTGGCACTGACCGCCGGTGGCCCGACCGCCGAGGAGGCCTGTCGATCAGGCTGAGCATGTCGCCGGAGGGAGGAGGCTCCAGCAAACTGCGAGTAGGCCTCAGCGAGCGTCGGCTCCACCGGACGACACTCCAGCAGAGTCGAGTCTCGCTGTGAGTCATCCGCACACCGATGTACACAAGCCGGGAGGACACAACATATCACAATGAGAGATGTGCAAAAACCAACACACTAGAGGTTGCTAGGCTGGGTCGTGTGTCCAAGCATGAATGGATGAAGGGAGGAGAACACACCGTGCCATGGAATAGAGCAACCACCCTTACAGACAGGATCCAGACTCACAGAAGTAAGGCTAGCCAGATACAAGGTAGTGAGGTAAAGCCATCTGGTTGTCTGTGCCACCCATACAAAGGGATCAACGTGGAGCCTAGACGTTTGTTGTGATTTGTGATGTTGTTGTGGACCTGAAAAAGATTACTCTGACCACTCGGCCGTGTCCATACTCGTGCAGATCCCTGATGCGGACCCTGGTGGTATCGGTGTGTCGTCTGGTGGTGGACTATCAGCTTGGAGCTGACCGACTACCGTCCTAGAGCTCTGGATGCTGCCCGGGACCTCCTGCAGTTTTTCTATAGCACGTAGGAGTTTATCGGTGGACTGGCCATAGGCCCGATTTGCATGTTTTGGCATTGTGTGTCCATTGTTTGATGCCGGATGCATTCATGTGACCAGTCGTAGCGTCCGGCTTGTGATTTTGCATGTCTAGGTTCAGACGGCGTACCGTTCTAACATGTCTACGCTGGGTTACGGCTAAAATAGTGGTTTTGAGCTGGTTTTAGGACAGGTCTTGTGCTGCCGCGTGCGACACCTGTTGTGCCCCGCGGAAGGTACTTATGCAATGGACCTTTCATTTTTCATTTCTCTCTGCAAATGCTATTGAAGCATTATGACACTTTGCCTTGTGTTTCCTAGCCAGACCCTTGCCGTTGTGTGTACGACTTGTGACTATCGTCACTGTCTGACAAGGCACTGACGCCTAGTCAGCGGCTGTGTCGTTAGGAAACTTCCATGCATCTTCTCATGGTATCAGAGTGGTGAGACATTTCTCGCCGAGCTGCGCAGTAGAGACGCAACAGAGCAGCAGCAGTGAGCTTCATCGTTGCAGCCGATCCACAGGGACCGATCGACGACACCCGATAACCATGGACGTCACCCACCTTCAGCACGTGAGAGTGCATTAGTAGCACCTGGTAGCAGCAGCACGCGATAGATGCAGCAGGCGGCAGCCACTAGCAGCGACGGCAGTAGGCCGCTACCGTAGCAGGCGGCGGCTGGCAGCAGTAGCAGGAGCATGCGGCAACAGCAGGGCGCAACAATAGCAGCGCACAGCAGGAGCAACGCGTAGCAGCGCTACGCAGCAATGGCAACACCAGTGACGGGCAGCAGCAGTAGCATTGAGCAACAGCAACAGTAGCATACATCAGCAGCAGCAGCACTTGTAGAAGTAGTGCAATAGAGCAACAGCGCAGCAACATCATGCGGCGGCAAGAGCACGTGTCGGTAGTAGCGCGCAACGGCCGTAGCGCGCAGCAATAGTAGCAGCAGCGCGCAGCTGCTGCCATAGCTGTGCACAGAGGCACGCGATTGCTGCGCAAGGTGCCGACGGAACAACAGCAGGAGCTGAGTGGAAGATGTTGTGGAGCTTCCGCGCAGCTTTCGTGCGGCTGTTGCGGAGCAGCCACCCCCTGCACAGAAAGGCAACAACTACGAGGGTTGTCAAAAAAAAAAGGGGGGGAGGGCTGTCCCGACATCAGCATTTTCCTTGCTGACATCATCAGATTCGTGCTGACTTCAGCACTTGACTTGCTCAAAGTTTTTATTGGAAAAAGTCAAACGTTGCCAACGTTTCAAATCCCCGAGAAACTCAGACGGTTCTGCAATCCAACCAGCTTGATATCCAGGCCCATAATTAGTGACAACATGGCTCCGGCCGGTGATAAGGGCAAAAGAGCACTAGATCCTTTTGCTTCCTACTCAGGGGTCATGAGCCCACGCTCGCAAGCTATTGAGGACCTGCGCAGCCAGCAGGACGAGATACGTCGTCTGTAGCATCAGGAGACTCACGCCAGTTGTTTGCTCTCTGAGCTTCTTTGTGGTCAGTCCACGGCCCCACGGAAGATCTCCGAGGGAGCGGTCGGTATCGGACCCTCTGCACAGTAGTCAGCACCAGTGCCGGTGACAAGAGCAAGACATGACCCGCCTTCTCTTGATCCTTGGGATGAAGACCCCGACATGCAAGGCATGGAGGGCGGCTCTCACGAGAGTGAGATTCGTATGCTTCAGGAGCATCTCCGCCAACTCCAGACGAGTTCTCGGCCCCCACACACGTCTTATTCCTTTCTTCCCGAGATTCAATCCTCTCCTGATCTCCACCCCAGCGACATTCCTCTTCCCGGTGTCTTCCCCATCCCTCGTCCTTCTCAACGTGCAGTTGCTCTCCCTACAGAGCGGCAACCCAAGGATTTCGAGACACCCCCCCCCATAGTATGTCACTGAGGACGGTTTCGACTGTTGGGAGATCTTTTTTCAAGTTTGGGCCACTTTAGAGGGAGTGTGGCCCTACTACCACAGTCTGTATCAGATTACGGATCGAGCACAGGTTCTGACAATGACCAGGGCGATGTGCAAGCTCCTCTACGCCATGCCTCGCGAGACTATCATAGACTTCCGCTCGTTCCTTGGAGAGGCCGGCACAGGCATCGGTGCTGATCCACGTGGAGGCTGGGACCTGTCATTATCCTTGCTTGCTGCAGAGACGCATGCCACCCGCGCCGCCCACATTTGTGCTTTTCACTCCCTTCGTCAGGGACCTGTTGAGTCTGCAGCCAACTACTGGCGACGCGCCATGCGCATCTACACGTGCCTTGAGACCTCAGGAGGTACAAAGCTGTGGGCACTCCACAAGATCATGCTCGAAGTTCACCTTGAGCACGCAGACATCTTCACGAGGTATAGCGACACCGTGCTCGAGCCCTTCTCCACCTCCCTGTAGCTTCTTCCTTAGGTGCATCAATTTTTCCTCCAAGTGACTTCTGCCCGTGAGGCAGCCGTGGCTCATCAGGAGAGTCTCCTTGCTGGAGCAATAATCACATCACCACTGACGCCCCTCTTACAGTCTATTCGTCCATCCTCTGGCACGTCCTCCTCTTCCTCTTCCACCCTGATTACTTTGACTCAGACATCGAGTATGGCAGGAGCACGACAGGGGAAGAAGGGGGGACAGAGGCACGGTTTGGACTAGCAGTAGTCACAGCAGCAACAGTCATTGGGTAGTAGCAATGGATTCTCTGTTCACTGGTTCAACTACGGAGGCACTCATCACTACACCGAGTGCCAACAGCCGCTTAACTGGGCGCAGGTCACTTGCAAGCTTGAGGCTGCGCATGCACTACAGTCTACGTCGAGCAACACATCTTGTGGGCGCGCGACGACCACGACTACAGTAGTTCCCGTTTCACCACCGGCAAGCAGTGGCGACCCAGACCCACGTGACCGCACCATAGCCGAGCTCCATCACCTTCTGGCGCTTTACGTTCATGGAGGTGCGAGTGTTCTTTCATAGTCGGGTGGTCCACAGACTGTTTGTTTGTCTATCCTTGTAGCTCTCGATGACTCGTGTGGGGGGGCACAGCTGGCATGTGATGACGATGGGCCTGAAAACACCGATTGGATTCAGGATTCTCACCTTTGTGCCCTTTGTCGTTCCTCCTTACCTAGTGCCCAGCGCCCATCTGAGGCCAAGTGTTTAACTACCCCTTGTACAGTGACGTCCTGATCCCAGTCGTGATCCCGGTGGCACTTGGATCATAGATTCTGGTGCCACTCATCACATGACTTGTTGGCGTAGTGACATTGTTGGTGTCGGTCCGGTTGCGTCTATTTGTTCCGTCCGCACAGGCTCTGATTTCATTGCTGGTCCAGGGTGTTGGGGTTGTGTGCTTCTATGGTCCGTTTGGCCCCTCGTATCCTTTCGAGGTGCTTTTTGTGCCTGATCTTGAGCTCAGTTTGCTTTCCATACGTGCGTGTACACTGATGGGACTTTTTGTGGAGCACACTGCAGACTCCGCGACGGTGACTGCTAATGACACCCGTAGCGTTGTCCTTCCTACCTCTATTGTGGATGACCTGTATCGCCTCTCTCGGCTTTCTCCTCCTCCTTGCTCTCCCTCCTTTTGTGCTCCTGTTTTTGTCAATGGAATTTTGTCAACTGAGCACCTGCGATTGCTTCACCGTCGTCTGTGTCATGTGGGCTTCGACACTGTGTCAAAGCTCATTCGGACACAACGAGCACTCGGTCTTGAGTCGGCTTCCTTCGAGAAGCTGCGCAAGACCTACTGTCTCTTCTGCACAACGGGTAAGATGCATCGTTGCAGCTATCCTGACTCTTGTTCTCGTGCAATTTGCCCTCTCGAGTAAGTCCATTCGGACCTTCTCGGTTCTCTCCCTATCGAGTCTCTGTCCGATCCGGGTCAATACGTCCTGACCTTGACTGATGACTTCACTCGGATGCGGTGGGTCTACAGCGTGCGCCAAAAGAGTGATGCCGCTCTTGTGGTATGTCTCTGGCTAGTGACGGCTGAGCGTCAGTCCCGCCACACGCTGCATACCTTCTGCTCGGATGCCGGCGGCGAGTTTCTTTGCGAGATGGATAGTTTCTTCACCGAGCACGAGGTTTTTCACCCGGTCTACGCTCCTCCTACTCCTCAGTAGAATGGTGTCTCTAAGCGTTGGAAATGCACCATGGAGGATGGTGTTTGCGCTGTTAGTTCTGAGTGTGATCTCCCGGAATCCTTCGCCTTTGAAGGATTCGCCTACATGAATTTGGTCTGGAACCGCCTCCCGCACGGTCCCCTTCCAGTCCACGTCACACCGTACGAGGTCTGGCTTGGCCACCGTGCTGACCTCCGCCTTGCTTGCGTCTGGGGGTCATTGGCTTTTGTGTGGTACACCGAGGATCAGCATGGGTCCAAGTTCTCACCGAGGGGTTGCTTGTGTGCCTTCGTAGGCATCTCCCCGCAATCAAAGGCCTGGCATTTTTGGGATCCTGCTCGTCGTAGCATCGTTGATTCACGCGACGCCCTCTTCTTTGAGGCTCTCACCTACAGTGATCTGACATCGATCACGTTGCTGTTCGTCACGCATGTTCCCATGTGTGAGATTTCTCTACACATGGGGGAGTCTGGGCCTACGAGCACCTCTTGCTTGGCTGATGTGTCCGTTCGAGCTCCCTCCACTTCTCGGTCTCTGGCTCTTGATGACCCAGCAATCATTGCTGTCGGCCCACAGACCTCTCAAACACAAATAGCTTCTACCCCTTTTCCCTCGCACCCCAGAGGTACCCATGATCCTGTACTTGTGTCCGCAAGTACTCCTACCTCTGTGCGTAGTCGTGCCTCACCTGCTTCTACTATCACAACCAGTCTTGTGTCTCCCACACACGCATCTCCTCGCATGGCATCACCATCTCCTTTGGCTCAGCTCTCACAAGCTGTGGTCGTGCCTGTCTCTGTGCCCGAGGTGCACCCCTCGAGCCCAGGTTACTCACCTGAGCCCGGCAGTCATCTTCAACCATTGGACTCTGGAGTCCAACGAGCATCAGGTTCCGCACCCAGGCGCTCCACTCGGAGCATCGTGAGTGGTGATCCCCGCACAAAGGCCCTAGGCCTAAGTGTTTGCACTGAGTACACAAAGGTACATCCACCGTGCCCCGTTGGACACAATCTCGTCACTTGCGAGTTTCATATCACTTGTGATGCAACAGCTGACCTTGTGGTCGTCACACCTAGCATTGAGGCGTGTGCTCTTGCCATGCACAGCTCTCCCTCAATGGCGCCTGGCCCGGGCACACTGAGGGAAGCTCTCTTATCAAAGGATGCCTACACTTGGCATGCTGCCTGCGAGGATGAGCTTCGCGCCATCCGAGAGCGCGGAGTTCACGTGCTAGTCGACCTAGGAGGAAGGCTATTCAGGTCAAGTTCGTCTTTCACAAGAAAGTGAAGCCGGATGGCTCTCTAGAATGCCACAAGGCTCACTTGGTCGTCAAGGGGTACTATCAAATCGAGGGCATTGTTTACACTGACACCTTTGCCCCTCTTGGCCGCATGACCTCAGCTTGAGCTCTGTTCGGTATAGTGGCTCAGCATGACTGGGAACTGCACCAGATGGACGTGAACAATTTGTTCCTCCATGGCTCTCAGGATGAGGAGATTTACGTTGCTCAGCCACCAGGCTTTCAGGACGGTGACAAGGTCCAACGCTTGCGCAAGTCCTTGAATGGCCTCAAGCAGTCTTCTTGGTGTTGTAACCATGAGATCAATGGCACCCTGACTTGTGCGAGACATGTACAGAGCGAGGCAGATCCCTCTCTATTTCTCCAACGGACGCCTGAGCGGTTCACCGCCATCCTGGTCTATGTCGACGACGTTCTGAGCACATCTCCTTCCATGGAGGCCGTGAAGGAGGCCAAGGCGGTCCAGTAGACTGCCTGTAAGATGAAGAACCTTGGTCCTTCATCAGTGTTTCTTGGCATGGAGATCGTGCGAGACCGCAGACGTCAGACATTACTGTTGCATCAGGCCCAATACGCACGTGTTGTGGGGGAGCACTTCAACGAACTCCTTGGCGCAATGCCCACGGCCTCCACATCACTCACACCTAACAGGCAGAATGCCTAGAAGGTGGACGATCCCACATAGTTGGGGGAGACAGTGGATGTGGCCTTGTACCTCCGTCTCATTGGATCTCTCATGTACCTGGCCACTACCACATACCCCGACATCACTTTCGCTGTCAACCTCCTTGCATAGTTTTTGCAGGCTCCACGTGCTAGAGCCCTTCATGCGACTATGCAAGTGGTGCGGTACGTGGTCTCCACACCGTACCTCGGACTCTATTTTTCCCGGCAATGTTCGGTGGTCCTTGATGGCTACACCGACAACGACAGGGCATGGAGTCCAGATGGACGCAATCGCATCGGTTACGTGTTCCTGCTCGGTGGTACCGCTATGTCCTAGCATAGGGGAGGCAGGGCTACATTGCACGTAGCTCATCGGAGGCAGAATATGTTGCTCTGGGTGCAGGGGCCAATAAGGCAGTATGGTTGCAGCGTCTGTTCCTTGAGTTGGGTCATTTCGTGCCTGCCATTGTGCTTCGTTGTGAGAACTAGAGTGCTCTTGCCATTACGGAGAACTCCGGTGTCTTTCATTCTGGCACAAAGCACATTGCGGTTGAGCATCACTTTGTGCCTGATCTAGTGGAGCGACACGTGATCTCCGTCATATGGGTTGGCACTGACATGCAACGTGCTGATTTCTTAACGAAGGCACTAGCACACGGTAAGTTTCTAGTGGCCATCCTTTCTATTGGGCTTCACCCCTTACTTGAGAGTGGTTGAGTTCNCCTACGAGCACCTCTTGCTTGGCTGATGTGTCCGTTCGAGCTCCCTCCACTTCTCGGTCTCTGGCTCTTGATGACCCAGCAATCATTGCTGTCGGCCCACAGACCTCTCAAACACAAATAGCTTCTACCCCTTTTCCCTCGCACCCCAGAGGTACCCATGATCCTGTACTTGTGTCCGCAAGTACTCCTACCTCTGTGCGTAGTCGTGCCTCACCTGCTTCTACTATCACAACCAGTCTTGTGTCTCCCACACACGCATCTCCTCGCATGGCATCACCATCTCCTTTGGCTCAGCTCTCACAAGCTGTGGTCGTGCCTGTCTCTGTGCCCGAGGTGCACCCCTCGAGCCCAGGTTACTCACCTGAGCCCGGCAGTCATCTTCAACCATTGGACTCTGGAGTCCAACGAGCATCAGGTTCCGCACCCAGGCGCTCCACTCGGAGCATCGTGAGTGGTGATCCCCGCACAAAGGCCCTAGGCCTAAGTGTTTGCACTGAGTACACAAAGGTACATCCACCGTGCCCCGTTGGACACAATCTCGTCACTTGCGAGTTTCATATCACTTGTGATGCAACAGCTGACCTTGTGGTCGTCACACCTAGCATTGAGGCGTGTGCTCTTGCCATGCACAGCTCTCCCTCAATGGCGCCTG
>SZWC01020852.1:19351-42516 GCA_023375785.1 Penium margaritaceum
GCAAAAGCAGATTCCAAGGTACGGTGTGGAGACCACGTACCACAGCACTCGCACACCCGCATGAAGGGCTCTCACATGTGGAGCCTGCAACAAATGTTCAATGAGATTGATACCAAAAGCAAGGCGGGGCGTGTGGTAGTGGCCAAGTACATCAGAGATCCGATGAGGTGGAGGTACAAAGTCACATCCACTATCTCCTCGAGCTGTGTGGCATTGTCCACCTTTAGGGCATCCTGCCCATCAGGTGTGAGAGGTGTGGAGGCCGTGGGCATTGCGCCAGGAAGGTCCCTGAAGCGCTCCCCCACAACACGTGCGTATCGGGCATGATGCAACAGAAGTGTCTGACGTCAGCAGTCTCACACGATCTCCATGCCAAGAAACACAACTGTAGGACAACGATCCCTCATCCTATAGGCAGTCTAGAGGACTGCCTTGGCCTCCTTCACGGCCTCCATGGAAGGCGACGCGATCAGAAGGTCGTCCACATAGACCAGGATGGCGGTGAACCACTCAGGCGTTCGTCGGATAAAGAGAGAGGGATATAACTCGCTCCGTACATATCTCGCACAAGTCAGGGTGCCAGTAATCTCTTTGTTCCAGCACTCTCGAGACTACTTGAGGCCATACAAGGACTTGCGCAAGCGGCAAACCTTGTTACCGTCCTCAAATCCTGGTGATTGAGCCACGTAAATCTCCCCATTAAAAGAGTCATGGAGGAAAGTGATGTTCACATCCATCTCGTGCAGTTCACAGTCATGCCGAGCCACCGCACCAAACAAAGCGCGAGTTTAGGCCATATGGCTGATAGGGGCAAAGGTGTCAGTGTAATTGATGCCCTTGATCTAAGAGTACCCTTTGACGACCAAGTGAGCCTTGTGGTGTTCCAGTGAGCCATGCGGCTTCACTTTCTTGCGAAAGACCCACTTGACCTAAATAGCCTTTCTCCCAAGTGGAAGGTCGACTAGCTCATAAACTCCGTGCTCTCGGATGGCACGAAGCTCATCCTTGCACGCAACACGCCAAGCGCCTGCATCCTCTAATGAGAGAGCTCCCCTCAGTGTGCCTAGATCAGGCACCATAGAGGGAGAGCTCTCAGTGGTAAGTGCACACGCCTCAGAGGTGGGCTTGACGACCTCAAGGTCAGCTGCTGCATCACAAGCAATATGAGACTCGCAAGAGACCAGATTATACCCTACTGGGCACGCTGGATGTACCTCTTTGTGGTCTTTGCGGACACTCATGCCTAGGGCCTTTGTGCCGGGATCACCACTCGCGATGCTACGAGTGGAGCGCCTGGGTGCAGGCCCTGACACCCGCTGGACACTGGAGACCAATGGTCGAAGATGACCACCGGGCTCACGTGAGTAACCTGAGCTCAAGGGGCTCACCTCAGGCTCAGACACAGGCACGACCATACCTGGTGAGGAGTGAGGTGAAGGGGCAGGTGATGCGGTGTGAGGAGATGCATGTGTGGGAGATACTGGACTGGGTGTGATACTGGGAGCAGGAGTCGAGGCAAGACCACACGCAGAGCCAGGAGTACTGGTGAACACAGGTACTTAATCATGGGTGCATGTGGGGTGCGAGGGAGCAGTGGTAGAAGCCGGCTGCATTGGAGAGGTCTTTGGGCAGACAGCGATGATCGCTCGATCATCAAGAGCCGGAGACCAAGAAGTGGAGGGTGCTTGAATGGACACATCAGCCAGACGAGAGGTGCTCGTGGGCCCAGACTCCCCCATCCATCGAGAGGCCTCACACGTAGGAACGTGCATGACGGACAACGACATGATCAAGGTCAGATCACGGTAGGTGAGAGACTCAAAGAAGAGCATTTTGTAAGACTCAACGATGCGAGGAAGGGCGGGGTCCCAAAATTTCCAGGACTTCAACCGCGAGGAGATGCCCACAAGGGCACACAAGCGACCCCGCGGGGAGACCTTGGATGCTTGCTGGTCCTCCGTGTACCACAGGAAAGCCACGGATCTCCAGACACTAGCAAGACGCATATCGGTATGGTGGCCAAACTAGAGGTTGTACAATGTAACGTGGTCCGGAAGGGGACCGTGCGGGAGGCAGTTCCAGACTCACGTCGTGTAGGCGAATCCTTCAAAGGCAAAGGGCTATGGGAGACCAAACTCAGACCGCATACCTCGAACCGCATCCTCCATGGTGCGGTTCCAGCGCTCAGAGACAACGTTCTACTGAGGAGTAGCAGGAGCGGAGACCTGGTGGAAAACCCCGTGCTCAATGAAGAAACTGTCCATCTCGCAAAGAAACTCGCCGCCGCGATTCAAACGGAAGGTATGCAGCATGTGGCGGGACTGACGCTCAGCTATCACTAGCCAGAGGTGAACCGCAAGAGCGGCGTCACTCTTCTGGCGTAGGCTGTAGACCCATCACATTCAGGTGAAGTCATCAATCAGGGTCAGGACGTATTGGCTCCGATCGGACAAAGACTCGACAGGAAGAGGACCGAGAAGGTGCGAATGGACCAACTCAAGGTGGCGAAGTGCTCAAGAACGAGAGTCAGGGTAGATGCAACGATGCATCTTATCTTGAGCGTAGAATAGAAAGTCGGTCTTGGGTGGCTTCTTGAAAGAAGAAACGTCAAGACCAAGTGCGGGCTGTGTCCAAATGAGCTTCGACACAATGTCGGAGCCCACATGACACATGCGACGATGTAGCAGTCGCTAGTGCTCAGTAGACAAAACAACAATGACAAACACATGAACAGGAGGAAAGGGTGAGCAAGAAAAAGAAGAAATCCGAGAAACACGATACAGATCATCCACAATTGAGGCACGAAGAACAGTAGTGCGAGTATCAATAGCTGTCACACTCGTGGAGTCTGCAGTGTGCAGGCACACACAGAAAGAAAGCTGAGCTCAAGGTCAGACACAAAAAGCACCTCGGAAAGATACAGGGGGCCAGACGGACCATTGAAGCACACAACCCTAATACCCCGGACCGGCAAGGACTAACCAGAGCCTGTGCGAACAGAGGAAACAGACGAAATAGGACCGAGAACAACGAAGTCACTACGACGACATGTCATGTGATGAGTGGCACCAGAATCGATGATCCAAGTACCACAGGGATCACGGCCGCAAGACGTCACTGTACAACGGGCAACGGAACACTCTGCCTCAGACGGGGGTTGAGTAACAGGTGGGGAGGAACGAAGAAGGGCACGGAGGTGAGACTCATGAATCCAATCGCTCTTGTCAGGCCTATCATCATCACATGCCAGCTGTTCCCCCCACACGAGTCATCACGAGCGATAAGAACACACAAACAATCATTTTGTGAACCACCCGACTGTGGTAACACACTCGCACCTCCCTGAAAGCGTAGCACCAGAAGGTAACGAAGGTTGGTTATGGTGCCGTCACTCGGGTCCGGGTCGCCACTGCTTGCCGGTGGGGAAGCAGGAATCGATGTAGTCCTGGTCTCCTCGCAACCAGAGGTTGTGCCGCTCGACACAGCCCATTGCGCGTGTGCAGCCTGAAGACCGCGAGTGATCCACACCCGTTCGAGCGGCTGGTGGCACTCGGTGTAGCGATGAGCGCCTCCACAGTTGTCATAGTGGACACTACGTCCACTGCTATCGCCCGATGACTGCTACTACAATAACTGCTATTGGCCCAAACCACGCTTCTTCTTGCCCTTCTTCCCCTGTGCCGCAGCTGTCACACCTGGCATTTGAGTCGGGTTAGCCGGAGTGGAGGGGGAAGAGGAGGGTGTGCTAGAGGATGAAGAAGTGGACTTCAAGAGGGGCATCAGCGGTGACGCAATGACCGCTGTAGCAAGGGGAATCGCTTGATGGGCCACGACTGCCTCGCGGGCGGAAGCCACCGGGTGGAAAAGCTGATCCGCCCAAGGAAGGAGCTGAAGCAAGGTGGAAAATGGCTTGAGCACAGCATCGCTGTACCCCGAGAACATGTCTGTGTGCTTAAGACAAACTCTAATCATGAGCGTGCGAAGCGCCGAGAGCTGTGTACCTCCTGAAGTCCCAAGGTGCGTGAAGATGCGCATGGCACGCCGCCAGTAATTGGCTGCGGGCTCGACAGGTCCCTGACGAAGGGAGTGAAAGGCACAAATGTGAGCCGTGCGGGTGGCATGCGTCTTTACACCAAGCAGGGACAGTGCCACGTCCTAAGCCCCCACGTGGATCAGCACCCGAGGCCGTGCCGACCTCTCCAAGGAAAGGGAAAATTTCCACGACAGTCTCGTGGGGCATGGCGTAAAGGAGTCCATGCATCGCCCGAGCCACTGTCAGCACCTGAGCATGTTCCGTAACCTGGTACAAACTGTGATAGTATGGCCATACCCCCTCGAAAGTGGCCCAGACCTGGAAGAGAGTCTCCCAACAGTCGAAGTCGTCCTCGCTGACATAGCGTGGTGGCGGTGTCTCAAAGTTCTTGGGTTGCCGCTCTGTGGGGAGAGCAACCACAAACAAGGAAGGACGAGGAATGGGGAAGACACCGGGACAAGGAAAGTCACGGAGGTAGGGATCAGATGAGGATCGGATCCCAAGGAACAAGGAACCAGAACGCATATGAAAATGGCGGAGAATCCCACTGAAGCACACGAATCTCACTCTCGTGGGTGTCATCCTCCATGCTTGGCATGTCGGGGTCCTCATCCAAAGCATCAAAAGGTGGCGGGTCCTGTCTTGCTGCTCTCCTTGGTGTAGATGTTGACTGCTGTGCAGAAGGTATGGCACCACTGACTCCCCGGGATGTCTGCTGGGGGGCCATGGAGTGACCACGAATAAGATCAGTGAGCGCACAGATGACGTCATTCTACTGCTGCTGCTAACGACAAATCTCATCCTGCTGACTCCGCGGGTTCGCAATGGCCTGCGAGCGTGGGCTCATGATCCCTGTGGAGGAGGAAGAGGGATCTGGTGATCGTTTGCCCTTGTCACCGGTCATAACTATGTCAACGCTCAGTATGGACCTAGATGTCAAATGGGTCGGATTTCAAAACCGTCAGCGATTCTCGTGGAGTTAAAACACTGGAAACTTTTGACTTTCAGACCCCAAAATTGACCAAGGCAAGTGCTCACTTCAGTAGGGGTTTGATGAGGTGAGCACGGATGTGATGACGTAAGCAAGGAAATGCTGATGTCAGCACCCTCTTTATGTGTGTGGGAGTCACGCGGACTTAGTGGGAGGGGCGGACCTCGTCATCCCCTTGCGCGGCTATGCAGCTACGTAGAGTCTGTACATCTGCGCAGAGTCTGTGCGGCTGCGCAGCGAAGCTGCTACGCAGCAGGTTTACACAGTACTGTTGTGCAGCACAGTAGCCGTGACTGCTATTGCGCATCACTACTGCCGCTGCGACCGCTATTGTTGTTGCTCCGCTGCTGTAGCTGCTACTGCTGCTACTACTGCTATTGCTATTGGTGTTGTACCCAGCGCAATGATGTTGCTGCTGTTGCCGCGTTGCTGCTGCTGCCCGCGGCTTTTGCTACCACTGGTGCTGCTTGCCGCCGTTGCCGCTGCTTGATGCTACTGCCGCCACGTACTGTTGTTGCTCGAAGCCGCTGCTTGGCGCTACGAGCTGTCGCTGTGAGCTGCAGTTGCGAGCTGCTTCCCTGTTCTCTTTCTTTGTTAGAATGCCTAGCTAGACACGGCTGCTTCTGCCACCCAGTGCTACTGCTACAGCTTTGCTTGGCTGCTTGGAGCTGGAAATTGCCGCAGCTCACCCGGTGTGGTGGTGCGGAGTGCATGGTGATGTCGTTAAAAATGGCTGCAACGAGTCCCAAGATGTGGCGACGCCTGTGACTCTCACTGCTGCTGCCAGTGTTGCCGGTGCTGTGTCTCTACGGCGTAGCTGAGTGAGAGAGGTCTCGCTGCTTTGATACCATGAGAAGATGTGTGGAAGCTTCCTAGCGACACAGCTAATGACTAGGCGTCAGTGTCTGGTCAGACTGTGACGACAGTCACTAGTCGTACACACAACGGCAAGGGTTTGGCTAGGAGACACATCGCAAAGTGTCAGAATGCTTGAATAACATTTGCAGAGAGAGATGAAAAATGACAGGTCCATGGCATAAGTACCTGCCGCGGCGCATGGCGGGTGTCGCATGCGAAAGCACAAGGTTTGTCCTAAAAACCGACCCAAAACCATTATTTTGCACATAACTCAGCGTAGACATGTCAAAACGCTACTCCGTCAGAACCTAGACGTGCAGAATCAAAAGCCGGATACTACGACTGGTCACATACATGCATCTAGCATCAAACTGTGGACACCAAATGCAGAAAAGTTCAAATTGAGCCCACGGCCAATCCACCAATAAACTCGTATGTGCTGTAGAAAAACTATAGGAGGTCCCAGACAGTGTCCTGAACCCTAGGGCGGTCGTCGGTCAGCTCCAAGCTTGTAGTCCACCACCAGACGACGCACCGGTACCACACGGGTCCGCATCGGGGATTTGCAAGGGCATGGACACAGCCGAGTGGTCACACTAAACTGTACAGGTCGACAAGAACATCACAAATCATAACAACAGGCAACCCTTTGCGTTGTCCGATACGCAGTGTCGACTGCTTAGACTTGCCTTTGCTATCAGGCTGAGCCCTCTGTAGTAATGGACAACTACACTGACAGTGACTAGGCTCACGCCGCTGACGCTCGTAGTCACAGTGGCTACATCTTCCTTGTTGACGGAACCGTTGTGTCATGGAAAAGTGGTAGGCAGGGATGTGTGGCCCGCAACTCAAGCGAAGCAGAGTATGTTTGGCCATTGGGCACATGTGATAGCATCTGGTTGTGTCGATTGCTCCACCAGTTGCATGTACCCATATGTTGCATCACCTTGCGCTGTTACAAGTAGACTACCAGGGCAATTCTTGAACATGATGGCGTGCATCACACATGCACAAAGCATATCAATGTTGAGCATCATTTTGTGCGTGAGCGCATTAGTGTAGGTAGCTGGTAATCCTAGGCAGCAAGTTGGGGTAGCAACATTGTTGATATAGTGTGCGGACTTCCACGCTCGTTGCTTAGTCTGCTACCCCCTCAGTCTACCGCTCTAGAGTTCAAGTCTCAATGCTTTGGGTTTGTTACTCTGAAGTGTGCGCACTAGTGTTAGCACCAGAAAGCAGCTGAAAACTGGAAGTAACTGATTAGGAACGAAGAATGAGACACAATGGGAGACCCCTCCAAGAACTAGCCTCCCCCAGCTCTATGGATTTTGTTACTCAATTCGCAAGACAATCAGAAAACAACTCTCTTTTCAGGCTGGCAGGTTTTCTTGGTGAACCCCGCCAGACAGCCGACAACCCAAAACCTGGGCGTCATTCGTTTTGCCTGAAAAATGTACCATGTCATAACACCGACACTGCAAACATAATCGTGCGGTCAGAAACAGCTAGAGAAATAGCAGTGAGGAGTTATGGCTGCCGAAACCCAGGCAGCGCCTACACTAATCCCTGGTGACAACAGTGCCACCATGGTATGAGATTTGGATCCTAAGCGGAGTAGGACGCTACAAACGCAGATCTGACACAGGACGCAAGCAGACAGTATCCACAGTGGCAGTGATCGCCTGCGGCCCGACCACCGAGGAGGCCTGCCGATGGAGCTTAGCACGTCCCCGGAGGGAGGAGGCTCCAGCAAACAGCGTGTAGTCCTCAACGTGCATCGGTTCCACCGGACGACACTCAAGTAGCATCGAGTCTTGCTGTCAGTCATCTGCACGTCGATGTACCCAAGCCGGGAGGACATAACAGAGGAGGATGAGAGATGTGAGAAAAAACCAACACTCCCCCATGACTCACAAGCGCAATGCACATGGGCGAGTAGCGACACATTCAAGAGATAGACTCCCCCCAAGGCACGTAGAAATGTAGGCAGGAACAAAGAGTGTAACTCACGGACGCACACCTGCCGAATTCCGAGCCTTTCTGAAGGAGTCGCGCTTCAGTGCCTTGGTCAAGAATTCATCCAGCTGCCGTGCTGTCTCAACCCACACAATGCTGATGCTGCCGTCGTGCAATGAGAGCACATAGTGATATTCAACATTGATGTACTTTGTGAGTGTGTGATGCGCTCTGTCATTATCGGCGATGGCCATGGCACTCTCATTGTGACAATGCAACGCGATGGATGCGACGGACTGACACAACTCAGGCAACAGACAACGCAACCACACGCTATCACATGTGCCTGAGCCAAGGGCCACATACTCAACCTGAACAGTGCTATTTGCAATGCATCCCTGCTTGCAACTACGCCAGGAAACAGCTGTGCCGCCAACTAGAAAAATCCAACCTGTGCGGCTCTTACCGTCCGGACTACTGGCCCAATCACTGTCGGTGTAGCCCACTGCGACCATAGACGGCTGTGAGCGGAATATGAGACCTCGCCGTGGAGTCAAAATGATGTAGCGCAGCACTCTCATCGCGGCCTTGAAGTGGAGGAGACACGTCTTCTGAGAAAACTTAGCTAGGAGGTTGACAGCAAACGCAATATCTGGGGGAGTCGTCATCGCCAGGAATACTAGTGACCCGATGACTCATGAATACGTTGTCACGTCAACTTGCTCCCCCACAACAGCTGGATCAGAGCTGGATCAATTTCACCAGGCCATCCGGTGACATGGGTGAAGACGCACTCGACAGGAGGAGCAGGTCCTCGGTGAAGCGAGTGGATAGATTTTGTACGTAGGCGGCCTGATGGACGTGCAGGATGCCCTAGGAGCAATCATGCTCGAGCTCCATGCCCAAGAAGACTCGAGCAGACCCGAGATCCTTCATCTGGTAGGCGGTGTGCAGCAGGACCTTGACGCGCTAGATGGAAACCACGTCTGGCGACGCAATGAGGAGATTGTCGACGTAGACCAAGATGGCAGTGAAGGTCTGGCCTCGCGGGGTGATGAACAGTGCGGGGTCAGCAGTGCTACGTAGGAGGCCATCGCGGAGGAGCGTGCAGCTAATCTCCTGGTTCCATCACCGAGGTGAATGCTTTAAGCCATAGAGGACCTTTCGTAACCGCCAAACCTTCCCTTTACAGTCGTCGAAGCCGGGATGCTGTACCATGTAGATCTCCTCACCCTCCAAGGAGCCATGGAGGAAAGCGTTGCTCACATCCATCTGATGTAGCTCCCACCCGTGCTAGGCAACCATGCTGAAGAGCACCCGGCTAGTGGAAAATCGGCCAACTGGGGCAAACATCTGGTAGTAATCAACCCCAGGGACCTGAGCAAACCCCTTGGCTGTGAGGCGGGCCTTGTACCTATCCAAGGACCCGTCCGTCTTCCATTTGTGCCGGAAGACCCATTTGGCATTGATGGCCTTCCGACCTGGAGGGAGATCAACGAGGTCATACACGTGGTGCTGTTGGATGGCAGCGAGCTCGTCGGCACAGTCAGCATCCCAATGTGCGGCCTCGAGGATGGCTCGAGCCTGGCGTAGGGTAGCTGGGTCCTACGCACGTGCCGTGGAGATGACTGCGAGGGTGTGTGCATCTCGAGCCCTAGGCGGGATGCGTGTGAGTGCAACCGTGACGGCATGCTGATACTTGTGATCGAGCATGGCATAGCCTAGTGCGGAGCCCAGGTGGAGGTCTGCAATGATGGCCGTAGTGGTTAGGCCAAGGGCCTTTGTGCCAGGGTCCCCACTCACAATCATAGGAGCGGGAGATACGTGGGGCGACGGGGGGCCGAGGCGCCACAAGGCGCGGTGTGGCATTCTGCGCACTCATTGACGGCCTGGGTCGGAGGCTTCCGCCTGGGCCACGCTGGTAGCACGCTAGGGCAGAAGATGGTGCCAAGTACGTGGTGTTGGCGGATGCAGATGGGGCTGCTGGCGCAGAAGGGCCAGCAGAAACTCCTGAGGCTACCGGCTTGGAGGTGCCAGTGGACACGACCGGGATTGCCGGCTCGGAGTGGCTAGTGGACGCAGACGGATGTGTCGGGCCGAAGGGACCAACAGACACGGACAGGGCTGCCAGAGCAGAGGGGCCAGCGGACGCGAGTGGGGCTGCCGGCCCCGAGGGACCAGCTGACTCGGGCGTGGCTGCCGGTGCGGAGGGGCGAGCGGACGCGACTGGGGCTGCCGGCCCGTGGGACGGGGCTGCCGGCGCCGAGGGACCAGCGGACGCGACTGGGGCAGCCGACCTGTGGGACGGGGCTGCCAGCGTGGAGGGGCCAGCGGACGCAACTAGAGCTGCCAGCCCGGAGGGACCAGCGGATTCAAATGGAGTTGCCTGTGTAGAGGGGCCAGATGACGCGAGTGGGGCTGCCGGGTCGGAGGAACCAGCGGACAGGACTGGGGGCGCTTGCCTTGAGGGACTAGGTGATGTATCACCCGGAAGCGGCAAGAAGGAGGACAGACTCACCATGCCCCAATGCCACGTGAGGGACATCGACAAGCCTAAGCGAACGAGGTTACGGGGAAACAGCTCTTCAAAGAAGATGGCATCGTGAGACTCGACGATGCAGTGCCGGGAGGGATCCCAAAAGCACCACGCTTTGGACTGAGGGGAAACTCGAAGGAAGGTGCAAGGACGTCTGCGGGGAGCTAGCTTGTGGCTTTGTTGCGGGGCGGGCAGCCAGACAATGGCCACATAGCCCCAGACGCGAGCCGGGCGGATGTCAGTCCGCTGACCGCACCAATGCTGGTAAGGCGTGGACTGACGAGGAAGAGGGTCATGGGGAATTCGGTTCCTGACCCACGTAATGTAGGCCATGGCTTTGAAGTAGAAGCCATCGGAGAGGCCAGACTCAACCCGGATGGTGCGGACGGCGTCAGCCATGGTACGGTTCCACTGCTCGGATACATTGTTCTGGGCTGGTGTGTAAGGCGCCGGCGTCTTGTGGTGGATACGGCAGGAGCCGAGAAAAGTTGTGGTCTCTCCCATGTACTCGCCACCGCAATCGGAGCGAAAGCGGCGAAGAGGCTGACCACACTCGCGCTCCGCACAGACAAGCCAGTCATGAATGGCGTGAACGACATCGCTCTTCTTCCGAAGGCAGAAGACTCAGCGGTAGCGAGAGTAGTCATCAGTGAGGGTGAGAACATAGCGTCCATGCTCCCCGATGGACTCGGTAGGGAGATGACCCATGACGTTGGAATGGACTAGGTCCAGAGGGCCGGATGCACGGGAGAAAGACTGAGGGTATGAGGACCGGTGCATCTTGCCCTGAGCGCAATCAATGCACTCTGTGGGACACGGCCAGGGGAAGGCGGCTGGGTCGAGGCCCTTGGCCGGCTGGGTGTAGAGCATGTTGTCGATGGCAGCAAAGTGGACGTGGCAAAGGCGACGGCTCAAGAGACGTGTGTGCTGCGATCAGAGTGTGCTGGTGACAAACATATGGCATGTGGCCGACGAGGGGGAGACGGAGGGTGCAAAGGACAAACGAGGCACGTGACACAGGTTGCCATAGGCGGTGGCATGCAGAACGACAAGACAAGGCGGACGTAACGATACGGTGCCTACGCCACATGAGTGTAGAACATCCATGCTCATGCAATCAAGGGTAGTGACGGACAGTAGGATGAGCTCAAGACCTGGGACGAAGAGGACATCACTAGCAAGACCACGGAAACGAATGACGCCGATGCCGCGGAAAGGCAAGACCTGTTCGGAGCCTGTCCAGACATCGGACACATCGCCTACAGGACCAAGCATACTTTGGGCCTCGCAAGAGGCTGTCATGTGATGCGTGGTCCCAGAGTTGATGATCCTGGTCTTGCCAGAGTCCTGGATCGGAGTCGCCAGATCATTAACAATCACGAGGCAGCACGCAAGAGATGCGAACAGGATGGACGGCGGCGCAAACCGAGACTGCCAGTTCTCAAGACATGCAACTTCGTCACAGAGGGCAGCAGAAGAGATACTAGAGAGCACACCAGAAGAGAGCACAGGAGACGATGAAGGTGACGAGGAGGGAGGACACGATTGGAGCTCAGTCTCAGTCATGCACGTCAGAGTAGACAAGAAGGAGATGATGCGACTCGCGCTTCCCTTGGGGAGGACGGCAAGGCAGACCGAGCTGGAGCGCGATGAATTGCTCCAGCTGACGCTCACAGGTGGATGGTCCAAGAGTGTGGACGGAGTACAGAGTGACAGCGCCGGAGCCCCGGTAGGAGGACTGCACCGGTGTAGAAACAACGGCGCCGACAGCTGCCAATAATGCTGTTGCGGAGTTGGCGACGCCGGGACCGGTGTGGCTGTCCGAGGAGTGTAACTATTGGTCAGGGTGGAGGGATCAGGGCCGGCGACTAACTACGGCGGCAGAGGTGAGATGGCGCTGACGTCGGCAACGCATGGTAGTGATGACGCATGCCTCATCCGTCGGCAGCGGGCACGTGGACCACCCGTATCCTGGCTGGCCACAGTTGTGTCAAACTGAGCCACCACCACTGGCCCCGGACGGCTCCTGTTGCTACTGCTATTGGCCCTTGCTCTTCTTGCCCTTGCGCCTCTTCTTTCCTCACGACGGTCACCTGGTGGACATAGCTGCTGCGGAAGAAGCGACGACTACGGAGGCGACGACAGGCAAGACGAGGGCCTCTGTGCATTGGATGCGTGACTTTAGACAAGCTTCCTCAATCCTGAGGAATAGCTCGTATGCCCAGGGCATGAGGGTGCCCAGGGCAGCCATAGTGGGAGGACGTCCTGGGTGTAATGGTCAAATACGTTGGCTTACGCGGCGGTGGCACCGTGCTTGATGGCCAAGATCACGGCCAAAGGGGGTGGAGTAGAGGTGCCTAGGCGACGGAGGATGTCCTCAGCCCGCTACCAGTAGGAGGTGACCGTCTCGGTCTCCCCCATATGCAGGGAGTTGAACTCTCGCAGCAGACGGCTAGTCTGAGCCTCACCGGATAGGCAATCGGGACGAGTGAGGACGTGTCATGCGGCTGTAGGTTCTGGTGTCCCGCCACTGGTGAAGTCGCCAAGGATCGTCTCTTTGGCTAGGCGTGATGCTGAAGGAGCGACAGGGACGAGGGCGCGTACTGCGCGACCAACATCCTACAGCTCGTCGGCCTGGGTGGGGTCGTAAGGAAGGGTATAGTAGACCCACAGGCCCTCACCTTACGCCTAGATGCACAAGCAAAGCTCCCAGGTTCGGAAATGTTCATCGGCTTGAAGCGGCGGGGGCAGGGTCTCAGAGTCCTTTTGCCTACGGCAGGCACCCAGAGTGGAGCCAAGGACGGAGGACACTATCTGGCGTTGGCACTAGGTCTACTACTGCGCCAGGTAATGCATGGCAGCAAACACATCGGGGCTGACCTACCCAGGAGGAAAGAAGGGTGGCGGGGCACTTGTGTGTGTATGTAATGCCAGCAGCTGCACTGCTGGAAATCTATGCGTCAGTGTGGTAAGCTATTGCTAAATGGCGGCCAACGGATCTGAGGAGCCGACGACGAAGCCGGTGGATTGTTGCCGTTACTGCTGCTACTGCTACTACTACTATTGTTGTTGCTGCTGCTAGTGTTGCTGCCGTTGCTGCTACTGCTGCTACAGCTGCTGCTGTTGCTGCTGCCGTTGCTGTTATTGCTGCTGTCGCTGTTGTTGTTGCTACTACTCCTACTCCTGCTGCTATTGCTGCTGCTACTGCTGCTCCTATTGCTGCTGCTACTACAACTACTGCAGCTACTGTAGGAAGGGGGGGCTCGGGGTCCCCCCAACAGAGGAGGATCCCTCCCCACTGGAGCTATCTGCCATAGTGTTTTATTGGCCCTCCTTGATCCCCTTTTGTTGTTGTTTTCTTTTTGTGCTATTGATGTCAGCGGTCCTGTCAGTAGTGCTATCAGCCTCGAATGGTTGACGTTAGCAGTTGTTGGTGCATTGTCTGCAAAGTTGCTGTTGTACATTTTTTTGTTTGTTTGTTGATGATGTCACTAGTGATGTCAATAGTGACGTTAGCTGAGAATTACTGACGACAGCTTCTACTGTTGCTGGAGCCGCCATTATGTTAGCTGCACGGTGGCTGCTACTGTTGCTGAAGCTGCTCGTGCCGCCACTCCTGCTACTTCTGTTGTTGCTACTGGTCTACTACTGCAGTTGCTGTTGCTTTTGCTGCTGTTGTTGCTGTTGCTATTGTTGCGACTGTTGTTGCAACAGCCGCTGCTACTACTGTTGGTCTGTTGCTAGATTTGCTACTGTTGTTGCTCGTGCTACGATTGCTGCTGAAGCAGCAGCTGCTACGGCTGCTTTTGAGCTGTTGCGTGCTGTTGCGGCTGCTATGGCTGTAATAGCGGCTGTGGTGGCAGCTGCAGCCGCTACAGAGCCACATGTGCGATGGGGGATATTTTTCTTCTCCTTTTTCTTCTTGGTCGTCACACCAAGCTCGCTGCTCGGTGCGAGTCGCGAGCAGCGAGCTCGCTACTCGCTGTGGGCTGCTTGCTATGGGCTGCAAGCAGCGAGCAGCGAGCTCGCTGCAAGCAGCGAGCAGCGAGCTCGCTGCTCGCTGCTCTCTGCTTGCTACGGGCAGCGGGCTATGAGCAGCTACAGCTACAGCTGCTATTGTTGCGAGCTACATCTGTTGCTGTTGCTGCGAGCTGCTGATGGCCGCTGCTGCAGTTGTTGCTGCTGGCTGTTGCTCGCTACTGCTGCTGCTACACCCGTCTGTTGTTGCTGCTCGCTGCTGCTGGACACTACTGCTGCTGCGAGCTGCAGCTGCTGGCTACTGCTGCTGCTTGCTGCTGTGGGTTGCTGCTGCAGGCTGCCACGAGCTGCTACTGCTGCCGGCTACTACTACTCCGCCCAGCTGCTGCTGGCTGATGCTACCACTGCTAGCTGCTGTTGCAAGCTGTTGCTACTATTGCTGCTGTTACTGCTTGTAGCACGGTCACACCTGGTTGACGTCGCGACGTGCGTCGTCTTTGTGGTGCGTGGCGTCGCTGGCGGCTCACCTCCTCACGTCACGCGTGGGGATCAGTTTTGCCGGAAAAAATCCGGCAACATTTCCCCTGGCCCAGTGGTCGAGGGGAAAATTTTGACGCTGCCAACGGGCTGGTCAATGCTGCCGGATTAAATCCAGGAGCATTTTCCCTACACTAGCGCGTATTGGGGGTCCGCCGGCGTTGTCTGGCACCAGTTTGCCAGTCTTTTGCTACCACTGCTGCGCTCTGGCTCTGATACCAAGGTGTTAATCCTAGGCACCAAGTTGGGGTGCCATCATTGTTGATGCAGCATGCGGGCTTCCACGCTCGTTGCTTCGTCAACTGCCCCCTCAGTCTGCCACTCTAGGGTCCAAGTGTGAGTGCTCTGGGTTTGTTACTCAGAAGTGTGCGCGCCAGTGTTAGCACCAGAAAGCGGCTGAAAACTGGAAGTAACTGATTAGGAATGAAGAATGAGACACAATGGGAGACCCCTCCAAGAACTAGCCTCCCCCAGCTCTGTAGAGTTTGTTACTCAATTCACCAACCAATCAGAAAATAGCTCTAGTTTCAGGGTGGCATGTTTTCTCGAAAAGCCCTACCAAACGGCCTACAACCCAAAACCCGGGCGTCATCCGTTTTGCCTTAAAACTGGACCATACCATAATACCGACGCTGCAAACACAGTCCCGCGGTGAGAATCAGTTAGAAAAATAGAAGTGAGGAGTTATGGCTGCCCAAACCCAAGCAGCACCTACACTAATCCCTGGTGACAAGAGTGCCATGCTAGCATGATATTTGGATCCTAAGCATAGTAGGACGCTACAGACGCAACGGTTCAGTTAGATCCAGCACTGGACGCAAGCAGACAGCATCCGCAGTGGCAGTGACCGCCGGCGGCGTGACCGCCGAGAAGGCCTGCCGATGGAGCTAAGCATGTCGCCGTAGGGAGGAGGCTCGAACGAAAAGCGATTAGTCCTCAGCGTGTGTCGGCTCCACCGGACGACACTCAAGCAGTGTCGAGTCTCGTCGTTAGTCATCTGCACGCTGATGTACACAAGCCGGGAGGACACAACAGAGCACGATGAGAGATGTGAGAAAAACATAGGTGACGTCCAGATCGCTTGGGTTTGTTGGTATGTGTCCCACAGATGTGTTGTGACCTCTGGCCTCGCTGCACACTCACCGCACTGATGCAGGCGATTAATGTTGGAGTGACACCGGCGCTGACGTCACCGCCCGCGTGATACCGGATCACAAGAAGATAGTCCGAACTATTGTGACTGGTTTCAGGGTTACTTCTAACACAGGAATTTGCCACTTGTATTGTGTTGACACTAGGATTCCTAGTGTATGACGGGGGTGTGTGTCCGGGTTGTCTTCCCGGGTTTGCTAGGTTGTATGCGTGCAGACAGTTATTTGGGTGAGGTCCCAGGTTCGAGGCTCACTAGGCGGGGTGCGAGCGAGGGTGGGCTCGCCGTTCGCCCGCTCGTCACCCCGCCACCTGCTCTGCTACACCTATCACCTCCGTCTCTTGTTACTTGTTACTAACGCGTTTCTTCGCTAGTCAAGTACTCTCCTGTCATGGCGTCTAGTGCCTCGCTTGCTATGTGATGCACCACTTCCCTCGCTCTCCCCCCTAACCAGGTTCTTCTACCCTCTGGTATCATAGCAAGTGAGGGAAGGCGCTGTTTTCCCACACGCCCATCAGGTTCTGGGCCGCCCACCGGTGACGTGGTGTCTCTTCACCACGTCATTCACGTCTTCCGCCGACGGCGCATCTGCAGTCTAGCAGTAGCGTCAACGTGGGAGGCCGCAGTATGTCCAGATAGGCAGTGCTGTGTCTCTGGCGAGTGGCTTTGTTCGCTCCTGTGGCAACACCAACCGACGCCACCCGCCACCCGCCATCTTCCCTTATGCCGTCGCTGGGCCCCGTCGTCCTCTGGAGTCTCAGACACGCCCTGTAGTCCTCCCACAGCTCCTCCCTCAGCTCACCTATGTCCCTGCAGCTACACACACCACTTGTGTGACAAGGCGGACGGCCTAGGCAACAGGTGCAGCTGTAACCGGAGTCCTGGGGCAGCCGCCACCACCTCCATTGGTAGTGACGCGGCAGATGCCACCAACCCCACTGCAACTACAACAGTGGCAGCAGTTAGTACCAGCAGCTGTCTCAATGAATAGCAACTACAGTGTTAAGTTCATACCTATGCAGTAGGAGCTGCGGTGTACGCCAGAGCCACGGCAAACGCAGCAGTGTACACGCGACAGCAGCAGCCACAACAGCGGCACAGCACCCGCGGTCGGCAGCAGCAGCAGCAGCAGCACAGCACCCGCGGTCAACAGCAGCAGCAGCAGCACAGCACCTGTGGTCATCAGCAGCAGCAGCAGCACAGCACTCGCGTTCGGCAGCAGCAGCAGTAGCACAACACATGCGGTCAGCAGTAGCAACAGCAGCTACAGCAGCACAGCACCCGTAGTCAGTAGTAGCAGCAACAGCACAGCACCTGTGGTCATCAGCAGCAGCAGCAGCACAGCACCCGCGGTCGGCAGCAGCAGCAGCAGCACAGCACATGCGGTCAGCAGCAGCAGCAGCTGCAGCAGCACAGTACCCGTAGTCAGCAGTAGCAGCAGCAGCACAGCACCCGCGGTCAGCAGCAGCAACAGCAGCAGAAGCAGCAACAGCACCCATAGCGGCAGCAGCAGCGCCCGCGGCCTCATACCGCCGTCTCCACCCGCGGCGGCAGCTGCAGCACCCGTGACCAAGTGTCTGCTTTCGCAGTTGTATGCACCATCTTGTGGTGTCGCACCCGTCACGCTGGCACAGCCCGGCAACTAGAGCGTGTCCCCTCCTGGTGCGGACTACGAGGGCAGGCTGCCCCAGCGCCGCGTGCGTCATCGCAGAGTGATGAGGGGTGATCGCGAATCCGGGCCTGCCGCATCCACGTCTGCGTGGACTTCCCGTCACCGTTCGGTAAGCGCCTCTCCGCCTCTCTCTCCCGGGGGGGATCTGCCGTTTCAGGACGCTTCAGAGTTGCCTGCGGCCCAGTTGCATTCAACACTTGCACAAGACGTTGTAAGTCTTGTGAGTACTCTCACTCGCACGACGTCTTCTCTCATTGACGCCGCTGTAGCAGCTGCAGCCACCCTTGCCGCCGCTGCTAGAGCGTCGCGTGCTCCTGCCTCGACTTCGGCAGGTCGGGCTACTGACTCGTACACAGAGGCAGCGGCTGCCGCTGGCCCCATCGCTGCAGCCGCTGCTAACATAGGCACACAGGTTTCTGCCGCAGCGTCTGCCATTGCCTCTTCCATAGCCGCAGCTGCGACAGCAACATCAGCAGCTGCAGCCTCTATCCGCAGCTCTACAGCCGCAGCAGTCGCCGCATCAGCATCGGCTCCATCTACCGCCTTCAGCTTCATCACGGCGACTGTCTCCATCGCAGCCGTCTTCGTCACCTTTGGTGCCGCCTGCACCACCGGAGCCTTTGCTCTCGTGGTGCCCATAGTCTCCACCATCTCTGTTCTGTCTGCCGCTGCAGCGGCTGCTATTCCTCCGTTACTCGCCTTTCTGCACACCCCATCCTCCTGACTTTCTTTGCTGCATTCAGTGCCTGCTTGCACTCTTCTCCTGCCTGCCTTGCGGTGGCTTGTCCTGTCTGACTCGGGGTGGGCTGTCCTGCAGCATCTTTTCTCTTTGCCTCAGGCAACCCCATATTTCCCACGCCCACTGGGGCTGGGGAAACTCTGCCGAAATTTCTTCGGCAGAGCCCGCACGTTGTCACCATGCCCGGTGACGACGAGTCAGTCATCGCGTCTCTTCAGCGCCAACTGGCCCTCGCTCGCGAGGCCCAGCAGGAGGCTGAGGACCGTCTTAAGCTCGCTGAGGACAACCGCGCCGCTTTTGCTGATGAAGTCGCCGCTATTGTACTTCGCCGCCTTCCCGCTGCGTCTGTCGTTCCCCTTGCAGGGGCTAACCCCATTCCGCAGGCAGGCAGCACCTCTGCTTCTAGCACATTTGCTGCTGCACACCCTGGCACTGCCGCTACTGCTGCCCAGCTGCCTGCGCCTCGCCAGCATGATTTCTTTTCTCAGCCGCCTGCGCTGGCCTCTGGACTTCCCTTCTCCTCCTGGGAAGTGCGCTTTAGCGCGTGGGCTCAAGGGGAGCAGCTGTGGGGGTATTACTCCCCAGCTGTTGCTCCATTCACTCCCCTTGCAACTGAGTCTGCCCGTGCCGTCCGCGCCCTCATCGCAGTCGCTCCTGAGTCTGTGGTTGATGATGTCGGCACGTACAATGCTGATCCTGCTGTCCAGCGCCTGGCTGACCCTGTCGGTGCATATGCCATGCTCCGTCGTCGCACCACTGTCACTGGCCAGGCCGCTCAGAGCGCCCTCACAGTCCAGTTCAACACCCTTCTCATGCGTAGTGACGAGACCGCTGATGCCTACTGGTCTCGCGGTCTCAAGCTCCTTCGCGAGCTTGGCAAAGCAGCACCTGGCCAGCTCTCTGCCGTCCTCACCATGGTCAATGGCCTCATACCAGAGCTGTCCAATCTTCTTCGTGACGTCAAAGCTGACGAGCTAGAGCAACTTGCCTCCCAGCCCGTTCCCCCAGATGCACCGCCAGGGGTAGGGGCTCTTTGGGATTTCACCTCCGAGCGTCTTGCTGCCTGGTGGACCAGTCATCAGAACAAGCGCCTCCATCGCTCGTCCGTCACAGGGGTCGCTGCGCTTAGTACTGCTACTGCACCCTCCTCCTCTGCTGACCCCTCCTCTACCTCCACTGCTTCTCCCTTGTCCTCCTCCGCCTCTGCCCTCGCCTCCCAGGGTCGTGGAAAGGACAAGGGGAAGGGCAAGGGCAAGGGCAAGGACAAGGGTGTTCCTGCTTCCCCGTGGGTTCCAGGCGCTGTCGTGTGTTGGAACTGCGGCTCTACTGAGCGCTCTGCTCGGAATTGCCCAGCCCCTCCGGATGACCTCCGCCTCGCCCGGGCCATGCGCGCTCACTGGGCTCGCACCTCCTCCGGGCCATCGCCCTCCGGCGCCGGCGTCGCATCGCGCTCCACCACCTCCGACTCGGCTCAGGCTTACGCCTCCTCTGGTGTACCTCCCCCAAGTCCGCCTTACCCCTATCCCTGGGGCTGGCCGCCTCCTTACGGCACCCCTGCGTATGCTGGTCCCCCATCATCAGCCTACACTCCTCCGCCGTGGTTCCCGCCTTCCCCCGGCGCGTCTACTCCAGCTCCGCCGGCGTCTGTGGATGGTGATCGCGGTGATCGCGAGCGCAACCTTGAGCAGTCCCTCCTTCAGCTTCTTCGTCTTTGCGATCAGGGAGGTGAGAGTGTTACACCGCTGGTCAGAGGTCTTGTGTGTCAGACTGACAGTGTCCTTCGTGGGGATCCTCCCGGTCACATTCTGGGTGCCTCGTGTGAGTGTGTCCCGTGGATCGAGCGTTGGCAGTCCGACTTTCTTCCTCGTGGTCTGTCCCTCTGTACACTGTCGTCGTCCTCCGTTGGCACTGTTGCCACATCCACTGTGCTCCCCACGATGCGTGCGTCTTGTGGTCTTTGGGTCCTTGATTCCGGGGCAACTCACCACATGACATCCGTCCGTTCCGCGTTTGTCTCCTTGGGCCCCGTCGGTTCCGTCCGCTTTGTTCGTACTGAGTCTGGACAGTTGCTGCCAGTTCAGGGTGTGGGCGTCGTGCGCTTTGTAGGACCCAGTGGTGCCCTGTACCTGCCTGACGTTCTGTATGTGCCTTCGCTGGAACTCAGTCTACTGTCTGTACCATCCCTGGACAATCAAGGTATGGACTTCACTGCTAGCCGTGGAGTAGGCACCGTCTGTCTTCGTTCCACACGATGTGCTGTTCTCCGTGGCGTAAAGTGCGGCAAACTCTATCGTGTCCCCTTGCATGCCCCCCCCGCTCCTGCCGTCGGTGTCGCCCTTGCTCACGTTGCACCATCTCTTACTCCTGACCTCGTGCGTCTCTTGCATCGTCGCCTTGGTCATGTCCGCACTGATGCCATTTACAGTATGCTGCGTCTTCAGCCTGCTCTTGGCCTCTTGCCCTCTACCTTCCCTGCCCCTTGCCCTGCTGATTGCCTTGACTGTGCGTAAGGAAAGATGCATCGCTCTCCTTTCTCTCCTTCTGAATTGCAATCTACACATCCCCTAGATCGTGTTCATGCGGATTTCATGGGGCCCTTGCCTCATGACCTCCTTGGTGACGTTGGTCGCTACGTCTTGTGCCTCACCGATGATTTCTCTCGCTTCCGCTGGGTGTTTGCTCTCCGTCAGAAGAGCGATGTCTGTTCTGTCATTGAGTCCTGGCTTGTTCAGGCCGAACGTGCCTGTCAGCGGTCGCTGCGTGTCTTCCGCAGCGACCGTGGTGGTGAATTCCTTGGTCCCACCGCTCGTCTTCTTGAATCGCGCGGGGTGTGTCTGGAGACGTCAGCTCCTTACACATCCCAGAAAAACGGTGTCTCTGAGCGTTGGAACCGGACACTTGCGGACGGAGTCCGCACGCTTCTGTCTGAATCTGGTCTGCCGCCCCTCTTTGCCTTCGAAGCAATGTGCTACATGACGTGGGTCTGGGACCGTGTCCCACATGGCCCCCTTCCCCGCGCTATCACACCCTTTGAGCGCTGGCATGGTCATCGAGCTGATCTTCGCCTAGCTCGGGTTTGGGGTAGCATTGCTTCTGTCTGGCTTCCGGAGGATCTTCGTGATGGGAAACTATCCCCTCGCGGTCGTCTCTGCCCCTTTCTCGGCGTCTCCGCGCAGTCCAAAGCCTGGCGCTTTTGGGACCCTGTCCGTCAGCGGGTCGTCGAGTCTCGCGACGCCCTGTTCTTTGAGTCTGTCTTCCTTCGGGACCTCCGTCGCCTGTCGCCTGACTCCTCCCTCCTGCCTCTCTCTCGGCTGAGGGGGGATGTCGGTCCTACCAGTCCGGCAGTCCCTGTCGGTCCTGCCAGTCTGGCAGTCCCTGTCGGTCCTTCCGGTCCGGCAGTTCCTATTGCCTCATCGCAGCTGTCATCCTCGTTGCAGTCCTCGTCGCTCGGACCTGTCTCTACCTACCCTGTGTCCTCTTCCTCTGACGTCTCGTCCCCGGCCACTGACTCTGCCAAGTCTGCCTCATCTCCCGCTGTCCCATCCAGCCCGGTCGTTTCTCCTGTTGCCCCTTCACCTGCGGTCTCTCCTGTCCAGGTGTCTGATCCGCCTCCGCACGCCCCTGCTGGATCTGCCCCTGTCTCACCCTTCGTCCGGGGTGGACGTCTTCGTGCCTTACCCAACCGCTCTAACACCTTCACGACCTCGGCACGTCCTCACCTGTCTCAGCCTGTGTCTCACCCACCTCACTCGACTGCTCTCCCCACCGGCATGGACGCACTGGGCTTGGCCACTGGGGTTGTCCATCCCAGTTCCGCCCTCGGCTACACGCTTCTTGCCTCTGAGCATGAGCGGGCCTTGGAGGCTGCAGTCTTGAGCAGCATTGCAGAGTGTCATGCCACATCCGTCACCACTGCCTTGCCCCCTGAGCCGACCACTGTGCGTCAAGCTCGTGCAGCCTCTGACGCGCAGCAGTGGGAGACCGCAATGCATGACGAGCTCAAAGCCCTTGATGCTCATGCAGTCTATGAACTTGTCGATCTTCCGCCTGGGCGCAAAGCCATTGATGCCCGTTGGGTCTTTCGGCGCAAGTACAAGCCCAACGGTGCACTCGACAAGTACAAGGCACGTCTCACGGCAAAGGGGTACTCCCAGATCCCCGGTGTCGACTTCGACGAGACATTTGCGCCGGTTGGGCGGTACACCACTGCCAGAGCGCTGTTGAGCCTTGTGGCTCATCATGACTGGGAGTTAGAGCAGATGGATGTGAACAATGCATTCCTCCACGGACGGTTGGACGAGGAGATTTACGTGGTGCAGCCTCCTGGCTTCTCCGACGGCACTGACCGAGTGTGGCGACTGCGAAAGGCCCTCTATGGCCTAAAGCAGTCGCCACGGTGCTGGAACCAGGAGATCACGTCCACTCTTGAGAAAGGAGGTTACCGGCGCAGTACGGTGGATCCGTCACTCTTTGTCAGTCCACCCTCTGTCCCGTTCGTCGCTGTCCTTGTCTATGTGGACGACCTGCTGATAGCATTGCCCAGTCATGCGGCTGTCGAGTCAGTGAAGACGCTCTTGCAGTCCACGTACAAGATGAAAGACCTGGGACCTGCTCGTGTCTTCTTGGGCATGGAGCTTGAGCGCGACCGTTCCCGTCGCATACTCCATGTCCACCAGGCTGCATACGTCCGTAGCCTGGGGGAGCGCTTTGCCTCA
>SZWC01020853.1:10894-27012 GCA_023375785.1 Penium margaritaceum
ATCGAGGAGTCCCTGAGGTCCCTGTTCAGCTCCCATTACCAGCTCGCCCACAGATTCCTGAGGGCTGCCCAGTGAGGGGAGGTTCAGGTCCAAGACAGCTACTGTGTCGCAGCAGCTTGCTGTTTCGCAGTGGCTTCCTGCATTACAGCTCCTGACCTGCTGCGAGCTGCCTCGTGCGGGCAGGTTCAGGTCCAAGCCAGCTCCTTCGTCGCAGTGGCCTGCTGTCTTGCAGTAGCTTGTTGCATCGCAGCTGCTGACCTGCTGCGTGCTGTCAACCACCAGCCTCGTCCCTTTGTCCGCATCTTCAACCGGTCCCCGGCAGTCCTGCCCGATCCACGGCATCTGGTTGTACGTAGCGGGTTGGTTCCCCTCACAGAAGTGGGCGGGTGAGTGCAAGGCTGAAGCCGGGACTGTCGCCATGGCGCCGACAGCCTCGCGGGCTTGCAATGTAACAGCTCAAGAATCTGACAGTCCAAGGTGAGAGCTCGAGAATCTGGTGGTCCCCCGCATGTGACAATTTGGCAGTAGCTGGGTCTCAGGCCGCCAAGGGACTTCCACAAGGTATGGCATGGGCCTGGGCGCGAGGAGGAGCTGAGAGTGACTGGGTCGTGGAAGGGGACACTAGAGGAATGTGGACAAAGCAGACCCTTGGACAAAACGAGCACCGCCTTTGTACGAAAGCAGGGACGCACTGGCCGGCCCAACCAGGTATAGAGGGAAGACCGTTGGAATTTGAGCGGCATGAGGTTCTTTCAGCCGGTCGAACGAGCCCTTCATCAACTGATAAGGCGACGGTCCTTCCGCGTTCCAGCTGGCCCACCGGCGCCCTTTCCTCTAATTACAGATAACTACACAAAGGCGTGATCCCATCACCCCCGCACAAGGCCATCCATCCATCCCCGTACGAGCGACCGCAGCCTAACCAGCAGATTTCTATCCTACAGCCTGCAGCTCTACTGCTGCATCTGCGCATGGCCAGATGGCGAAGACCCAGAAGAGAAGAAGGCTGACGTGGCAGATGAAGCAGGTCGGTGCTCAGCTGCGTCGGACGCAGCGGACGGAGAAAGAAGCGCACGCGGGCGGGAAAGGGCGTTGGATAACGCTAACATTGAAGACGTCGTTAGTGCAACAACGACGTGTGTGGGCGACCAGTCCACAGTTGGAGACGACAGAAGACGGCAAAACGCCGCAGCATCCATCCACTCCGCCCTACAGCGCGTTGTTTCCACTAGTGAGCATGCAGCATCGGTGTATCGCTGGGGCGACATGTTCCTCACCGGTCGTGCACAGAGGGGAAGCCGGCGGAAGCTAGGGGCTCGGCTTAGGTGGAGCGCCTTACTTTCAGAGTTGCTTTAGCGGCTGTTTTCGGAGAGAAAACGCGGGTGACCTTGGGAAAACGGTGCACGCCGATTTTGCAACCGGTTTTCTCATGGGACGGCAAAGCACCGTGGTCAATGCAGCAGTTCCCATCGTTTAACGTAGGAACCTCTAGTGGTCCCGTGCCCCTTGGAAACAAAAGCCCGAGGAGCGGGGGACGGAAGGACCGCGCTCCCGAGGACGTTAGCTGTTGTCTCCATCATCCAATCTCTAAGGTACCCTTAGAGTTACAACGCAGAAAAACGGTGCACATGTGATTTGAATACATGACGCAATTTGCGGCAGAAACACTCCCGCCAAGAGAAACAATCGGATGCAAGGCTTGCCATGGAAGCAAAGCGCTTGTACTAAGGGATTTCGAAACCGCGCTGAGATTAGCCTAACCTAAAAACGTCCGGCAAGAGGCGTTGCACTTTCATCGCCGCAGGTGGGAATGGGTGAGTGAGGTTAAACCCACTTCATCGATCCACTCGACTCTTGACACACTGCGTCCTCTGTCCGATGATGCAAGACAAAGCAGAATGGATCGTCGCGGACGTGCGTGGGTGAGCGAAACGGTTTCACCCGTACTCACCCATATTCACCAATTCCCACCTGCGGCCCATACGACCTCGAAATATCCGACCACCCACCGCATTGCGGCAGGATGGTGCGACGCCTTCGTAGTGTAATGATGTTCCGTAACTTGACTCTCCACAGCGACCCAGTCAATGGATTCGTGAGTGCATCGAGACCTCCATGCACCCACGTCATGGCACGTGTTCGCTTACGAGCGAACATCTCCGCTGCACTGCAAAAACGTTAGGCCTTTACACAGATCTCTTGCTGGATTCTTCAGTATTCAGTCATCTAAGACAAAAACGCTGATAATTGAATTGTACGGCACTTCTTTCCCTCTTTCAGTGACTGAAAAACATCATTTCTCATCGCCACGCCTAGTAGGTAAATTCCTGCAACAACAAAAAAGTGAAGCTCAATGAATTTTCCCCAACATCAATGCAGAGCACAAGAGTTGAGTCAGTGACTGGGGTCCAACGAGTCCCAGAACACAGCAAGGAGCGCCAAGCACAATGCACGTCAGTTCAGATGTCGAAATTTCTACGTTCAAATTCTGGAAATGTGTAAACTCGAACACCAAAAATTATTGTAGTCCACTTTCAATGGACCATTTGCAGTTCACTTTAAAATACTTCGTTGAATTGACTGGAATTCATTGGGTTTGACATGTGCACTTTGACACACATTTTGAAGCATTCATCGACCACATGAACAGCGCAAAAAATCATGAAAGTTATCACAACACTTTTATGGCTTCTTTAGCGCTCACACGAGCTTGTGAACATCCATGACAACTCGCAAACCAGCTAGACACATCACAAAATACAACATGAAAAGGCAAACCTTAGCACTAGATGTCGATATGACCTCAAACAATGAAACAAATGTAAATTACTCCCTAACATGGAAAAGAACCGACCATTCCCAGGTCAATATCATTAGTTTATAATGAACTCACCCATCTATTTATTCTCAAACAAAAACATCCACCACCAATAAAAACTTCAAACAAAATTCAAAATTGGTATTAAAGAACACAAAACATTATCCCAAAAGACATGGAAGTGTAAAGAAACAAATAACCAAGGCCACTATGTGTCATTTCCATTTCTCTTTGTTATACCATATCCAATTATGAGCACTAATGTTATCAGAGTATGGAGAAAATTCTAGGCTTCATGGGTCTATGAACCCGGAAAAAAGTTTGAGATTGAAAAAAATAATTGAATAAAGTTTTTGTGAGAGTGGGTGCTCTCTCGAGATTTAGCCTTGGTGTGTGGAGAGCACAGTCGTTGCGGAAAGATACACTTGGAGATTTCTAGAAGCCAGAGCTGGAAAAAATAGGTTAATTAGATTGAACTGAGTACAGGGTATTTATACTCTCTGGCCGGCTACTCTAGCCCTAGCCTACTGGTCTCCTAGCTTGTTGTAGCAAGCTACTTGCTCCTGTACTTAGTGTCGTACTTGCACCTAAACTCGGTGCCCTACTTGCACCTAGTGCCTTGTGCGAGAAGTCCCCGGCCGTCGATCGTCGAGATCGACGGTCGATCTTGTCTCTCAGCGAGCCGCCTCGTTGCTCCCGTATGCCTCTCGGCGGTGGGTGTGGTCTCCATGTTGGACACGTCACCGGAGAACTACGATCGTCGCACGGTCGCAGTCACCGGTTTTACTGTCGCCGTTGACCACGTTCGTTGCGGGGCCGTCCGTCGAAACGACCCCTCGGCGGGTGGCGTCACCATCACGCCACTCGCCAAGAGGGCGTTACGCAACTGCGCGTTGCATGTTCGGAACGCGTTTGCGAGGTTGCAAGCGAAGCCCCCCCCCCAGCGACGGCGTGATCCTCACATTGTCGCTCGCTTGCTTGCTCCTCCTCCCCTCGCATACGCGAGCCGTCGGGTTCAAGCTGGACCTCCCGACACATTTCCAAAAAAGTGAGAAATCGCCCGCATGCCCTTGAAACTCAGACAAAGCCCCGAGTATGCCAGAAAAACCAGGGGGACCTCGTTACATTCACCCCCCCCCCCGTCGGAGGCGCGACGTCCCGGCGCGCCTGAGATACTCTTGGAGAATAGTGTTGGCACCCCCAACGTGGAAGTTGGCCTCTGGCTCCCAAGAGTTGTGCTCCGCCGGGTACCCCTTCCAGTGCACCAGAAACTCACGCCGTCGTCCCCTCTGGCGGTTTGCCAGAATCTTCTCCACCTCAAACCCCTCACTTCCTTCAACCTGGACAGTAGGAGGTGGAGCTGTTCCGCGACCTTGGAAGAATGTGTTGGAGTCGCGGTAGGCACGAAGCAAGGAGATGTGGAACACCGGATGGATGGTATAGTGAGCTTGCAGCTCCAGCTTGTATGATACGGCCGACTGCTTCTCCAGAATGCGGAACGGACCCACCCATTGCGGTTTCAGCTTGGGACTCCCAGCTCCCATCAGCTGTAGCTTAGCAGAGTTTAGCATCACCTGACCGCCCAGTTGAAACTCCTCCGTAGAGCGATGGTTATCCGCCTATTGCTTTTGCTGCTTCTTTGCCTTTAACAGTCGTTGTCGCACCACATCCCAAGTGGTGGCAAACCCTTCAGTAATCTGCTACACAGCCGGAAGAGATGTTGCTGTAGCAAGAGCGGTCGGGCTCAGTGGCTGCTGGACGTATAACACCTCAAACGGTGACTTTCTTGTTGATGCTGACACCGCAGAGTTGTAAGCAAACTCTGCTACTCCGAGCTTCTCCTCCCAACCCTCTCCATCCTGTGGGACCATGCTCCGCAGCAGCTAGTCCAATGTTTGGTTCGTGCACTCTGTCTACCCGTCGCTCTGTGGGTGGTATGCTATGGTCAATTGCACTCGAGTGCCCAGCTTCTCCATGAGAACTCTCCCAAATCGCGAAGTGAAGCATGGATCGCGATCTGAGACCACCAACTGCGGCACTCCATGCAGCTTGGTGACACGACTGAGGAGGAGTTCAGCTGTCCCAGCAGCTGTGATGCTCGCAGGACATGCGATGAAATGTGCCATCTTGGAAAACCGATCCACCACCACCAACACCGTGTTGTTACCTTGCTGCGTCACAGGCAACCCGCTAATGAAGTCAAGCGAGATGTCTTTCCATGGCCTCTCTGGTACATGCAATTGTTGTAGCTCCCTGGTGGCTTGGTCCTCCGCGCCTTGATGCGTTAGCACACATCGCAACTGCTCACAAACCTCTTGCAATCAGTCGCCATTGACGACCACCAGTATTGTCGTGTCAAGGCTTTCAGCGTCTTGTTGAAGCCAAAGTGACCCAAGTAATGGGTGTCATGCATCTCCTCAAGCAACAACTGCTTCAATGGCGCAAAGTCTGGCACGACAATCCTCTGCTCTTGCCCCCTTCGCCAATACGTTCCATCCCACGTGACGTCTTTCTGCGCACTACCCGTGAACTCACTGTCCACGCCATAGCCATTCTTGAACAGGCTATGTATGACTGGAGATCTCATCAGCACTGAGAGAGCATCGAGGCTCAAGTCCGGCCTCCTTGATAGAGGGTATGTCGGGCTCACCTTCCCAGGCTTGTACAGGATGTCGTAGTCAAAACTCCCCTCAAGAAACTCCATCTAGCGAGTTTGTCAACGACTGAGGTTATGCTATGTCTTCAAGTACTTCAGGGCGTAATGGTCTGTGAAGACCACGCAGTGCCGCGACTCGATGTAGCACCTCCACTGCTTGAACACATGGATCACCACCAGCATCTCCTTTTCATGGATTGCGTAGTTCAACTCCGCACCTCGCAACTTGTGAGATGCGTACGCAATCGGCTGCGGCCCCTTCCCGTGATCCTGTATTAGCACCGCCCCAATGGCATAGTCGCTTGCATCCGTCGCCATGAAATACTCCTTAGATGAATCTGGATGCACCACGACCGGAGCGTCACGCATGGCAGTCTTCAGCTCCTCAAAGCTCTTCTGCTCCTGATGGCCCCATTCCCACTGGTGATCCTTCTTCAACAGCTGAGTCAGCGGTACACCCTTTTCTACGTACCCCCGGATGAATTTCCGGTAGTAGTTGACAAACCCCAAGAACACCTGGATGTCACGCATGCACTTTGGTGTCGGCCACTGATTCACTGCTTCCACCTTTTTTGGGTCCATGCGAAGACCCTTGCCGCTGACGATGTGCCCAAGGAACTCCACCTCCCTTTTTTCAAACTTGCACTTGGAGCGCTTTGAAAACAACTTCTCTCTCCGAAGAATTTCCAATAACTGCCAAAGATGTTGCTGATGTTCTTCCATCGTTCAGGAGTAGATGAGGATGTCGTCGAGGAACACCACCACAAACTGGTCCAAGTGAGGGTGGAAGATCCTGTTCACGAGGCTCATGAACATTGCAGGAGCGTTGGTCAACCCAAACGGCATCACGAGGTACTCAAAATGGACGTACCGCGTCCAAAATGTTGTCTTCTCCACATCTTGCTCCACAATCCGGATCGGATGGTACCCCGAGTGCTCGTCAATCTTGCTGAAAAATTGCGCTCCCATCAGCTGGTCAAATAGCTCCTCAACCCTTGGTAGTGGGTACTGGTTCTTGATCGTTACGTTGTTCAGTGCGCGATAGTCCACGCACATCCACAACTCCCCTGTCTTTTTCTTCAGAAACAGGACCGACGCAGCATAAGGTGACATCGACGGTCTGATGAACCCTTGCTCCGTTAGCTCCTCCAACTGCTTCTTGAGCTCACCCAGCTCGTTATCGCTCATGCGATAAGCAGCTCGTACCGTTGGAGTTGCTCCCGGAATCAGATCAATTTTGTGGTCGATGTCCCGCTTCGGTAGTAAACCCTTTGGCAACTCAGCATGAAACACGTCACTGTAGCTGTTCAACACTCCTTTGGTGCCTTTCGGCAGCTCTGTTGCAGGTGCTTTCTGTTGCTTGCCCTCTTGTTGCTTCGTCCCTGCTGTGAGCACTTCCACCTCTGCAACTGCTTCCTTCTGCCGCACCCACACAAGGTACACTTATTCCCTGTTGCGTTGACAGCGCTTCAGCTGCACGTAACTTAACTACGGCACCTTGCCTGCCTTGGAGTCCTTCTCCTCTGCCCACAATGGCAAAACGATCTGCTCTTGGCTTTTCTTCACTTTCATCTGGCTGTGCACCCAATCCATAGCATGATTCCACCGGTGCAGCCAGTCACATCCCAGAATGGTGTCATAGGTATCCATTGGGCACATGCAAAAGTTCACATCGCACGACAACTTGCCCAAACGGATCCTCAGAGGCTTCAGAGGCAGTCCGCACTCCAGCTCCCCTTGCACCAACTTGGCCGTAGTTGACTTCCCAGGTAGCCATACAAGCCCGAACCTCTTTGCAAGCCCGTCGCTAAAGAATGAGTGCGACGCGTCGCAATCCAGTAATGCTTTAATCTGCCTGCAAGTCAGGCGCCTCTCGCAGTCCGCAAAACCAACCGATAACATTTCGGCTTTCAGGAGGATCCCCGGAACGCTCTCGCTTCCTTCGCTCCGCAGGAATACACTTGGCAGCTCCCTAGTTGTGAAAGGACTTTCGGGGCTTGTGTTTGCTAATGCGGACAAAGCTTTCCTAGTAGATGGCCGCCCGCCACTCACTGCTGGTTGCTGTTTCCCTGCTGCTTCTTCTTGCAATCCTTCTTGTGGTGCCTAGGCTTCTCGCAGATCCAACGGTTCCCACCACGTGGCTTGCTCTGTTGCTGGCCTCCTTGCACTGCGTCGATCTCCATGGGGTCAGATTGTTGGTGCTGTGCTTGACGCTGAAAATACTCTTGCTTCTCACGGAAACCCCCTCGATGGTAGCGTAGCGAGTCAACGCGCTCAACAGTGGCTACCATCGCCTGGAACTCCATGATGCCACTTAGTTCCAGCGTGCGCAGAATTTCTGCCTTCAAGCCGTCGTGGTATTTGTCTGCCATCTTCAGATCGCTCATGTCGTCGATCTCCGAGCATAATGCTAAAAAACGGCGTGTGTACTCCTGCACCGAGCCGATATACTTCAGTTGCTTAAGCTTGTTACGTGTGACCATGGAGGCATTCAGAAGATCAAATGGATCTTTGATGGCTTGCTCAAACTGCTCCCATGTCGTCGGCATGCGAGCTTCAGCTTGCACCGCGCCTGGCTGCCACAACACGGCATGTTGCACAGCTGCGTTCCCACCTCCACCCCGAGTGGCCAGCATATTCAGCTGCCTCCACCACTCCAATGCCGGTCCGCGTAGCAGTGTCACCACGAATGACACACGCACAACATCATCCTCTAGAGGGTGACCTAGAGCCCCAAAGTAGTTGTTCATTACAAACAACCAGGTCCGAACACTCGCTCCCTTAACAGAGGGATTGAATGCTTCCGGAGCCTTTGGTTTTGGTCTCGGCGGACTCCTTGACCGGGCCGCCCCAACCTGCCCAGCGCCAGTCCCATCCCGTAGGTCAGCCATGTGCCGATTGAGCCACTCATTCTCCAGCTTGAGGGCTCCCAGCTGCTCTGTGGTCTGCTACAGGGCTTGCTCCATGGCTCTTGATAACTTTTAGTTGTTGGAGATCGTTCGAAAAAACTTGGCAGCATTTTGGCAACAAGCAAAAAAAAATTGGGAGCAATTCGGCAGTCTGGGACAAAAATCTTAGGTCTTCGAAGTGCGTGGGAGTCACCCGTCGTCTCTCGCGCGCGATTAGTAGGCGGTGTGGACACTCTGTGAATGTAGAATATTTTCCAGAGGTTGGCTCGTGTGTTGGCTTTGACGTCTGGTCCAGCAATATCCCTCTTGATCAACCTCGACGTTGTCCGGTGTAGTCCGTGCCTTCACTCCTTTAAGTTTTGCGAGCTCCGGCAGCGCTTCCGCCCAACGCGTGGCTGTGGCTCTGATACCAGATGTGAGAGTGGGTGCTCTTTGGAGATTTAGCCTTGGTGTGTGGAGATCACAGTCGCAGCGGAAAGATAGACTTGGAGATTTCTGGAAGCCAGAGCTGGAAAATACAAGTTAATTAGATTGAACTGAGTACAGGGTATTTATACTCTTTGGCCGGATAATCTAGCCCTAACCTATTGGTTTCCTAGCTTGCTGTAGCAAGCTACTTGCTCCTGTACTTGGTGTCATACTTGCACCTGAACTCGGTGCCCTACTTGCACCTAGTGCCTTGTGCGAGAAGTCCCCAGCCGTCGATCGTCGAGATTGACGGTCGATCTTGTCTCTCGGCAAGCCACCTCGTTGCTCCCGTATGCCTCTCGGCGGTGGGTCTGGTCACCGTGTCGGACACGCCACCTGAGAACTGCGACCGTCGCATGGTCGCAGTCACCGGTTTCACTGTCGCCGTTAACCGCGTTCGTTTCCGGGGCTGTGTGTCAAAACGACCCCTCGGCGGGTGGCGTCACCATCACGCCACTCGCCGAGAGGGCGAAACGCAACTGCCTGTTGCGTTTTCGGAACGCGAGGTTGCGAGCGAAGCCCCCTCCAGCGACAGCGTATCCTCACGTCGTCGCTCACTTGCTTGCTTCTCCTCCCCTCGCAGCCGCGAGCCGTCGGGGTCGAGGCGGACCTCCCGGAACATTTCCAAAAAAGCGAGAAATCGCCCGCATGCCCCTGAAACTCAGACAAAGCCCTGAGTACGCCAGAAAAATCAAGGGCACCTCGTTACAGTTTTACTCCTTGGTGAAAAAAGTTTACATTGCATTCAATGTAAAATTTGCATTTTTTTCTAAATATTACCATGCCCATGAGAAATTTTTCTTTAAACACACCCTTGCATCTAAAACGAAGGCACAAAGCGATGTGTGGATTTTTTTTCCATAATTACAAACTAAAGGGGTAAACCTTCACAAGGTCTACCTATTTAGTACAAAATCTCACTCAAGTTCTATGATTTTACATCAATAACCAACGTAGAGCATTTTCATTCCATGAGAAGTTGGTCGCCATTGGTATTTGACAAAGGGTGACAGTAGTACACTCTATAGCTAGAAAGACGATTTTACATTTTCAGAAATGATTACAAGTGAAAGAGTGATGTACAAAAAATGGATGGAACCCTGTTTGTTTCTTACATGATCAATAGAAACCATCTTCTAACTGCAATGAAAAGGGATGAATAGTAGTTGTCTTCCATGCAGAGCAACACTCGAAGGATTATCTTTACATGATAAACAACATGTGTTGCATAAAAAAAACTAAAACATAACATTACACAAGTAATTTCTATGATATGAAATAGCACTAAAGGGTCCATGTGAATTCATTCAAAAGAAGAATGAAACATTATGATGATTAACATAAAGGTTTATGTACAATCGAACCAAGTGAGACATCTTTTTAATAAATCATGTGCAACATAATTACAAAAAAATGTTCTATCTGACAGACGATAAAACCCTTATGGTTAAGACAAAACACATGCAAATAGACTATCAATTTCATTTTATGAGTAAGCATAAGGCTTTTTGTGCAACTGAGATAACAAGAGCATATAGATCTATATAAGATTCGTGGAAACCATAATTACATGGACACCTACATACTGAAATAAGATGATTACAAGTCGTCCTAAAATCTCCACTTTAAAGTGAAGGCATCATGTGAAATAAAAACTGAAAACTAGAAAGTCTCAAGCTCAAAGGGCTCTTTTACATAAGACATCTTTTCATACCTTCATTGAACCATTTTCCGTTTGAGATAAAACTCCAAATCATTGTTGGACAAAAGACGAACTAGAAGATTGGGACCAAATGGTTACGCCATAACCAAAACCTCCTCGTTGATTACCCAACCACTTAGGGGAACAAAAACATCCATGAATACTGAATATTAACAAGAAAACTTGTTTATGTATGAAAAAATTGTGAAACTGTTTCCTAACTAAATGTGACCAGATGATTTTCATCACTATGCTCTATGGTTCCCAAAATACAGTTTGTCACCATGTACTTTATAAAAGTCAAACAATATTTGTGATTTCTCCTCACAATAGTGTAAGTGATAGCCCAGTATCAAATATCTCTTATCATTGCAAAAATATAATGACAACTTTCGTTTTGCATGGTATAGGTGTTTTCATAACAAACATCACAAATCAAGCTCGCTTTTTCTTCTTCGACATTTTCCATACCTAGAAAGTTGAACCGATTTCCATTAACATTCATGTTTGATATATCTTTGCGCATTATTGTTTAGGATCAAATCATGCAAAGGGGGCATTAGAACGAGATGTAACGTACATGGTTTGGGGTGCAAAAGCTGAGCCATGACAGAACATGGGCATGGAACGGCTGAAACCTACAATTGACACAGTTTATTTGTACATTAAACATTTATACAATGGTGAAATTGTGAATACTGAGTCTTGTCTTATGAAGCTACAATTTTTCATTATTTTATCGGTGTCGTTTATTTGTGGAAAAAAATAGTTGAATGTTGTTTTATGTAATCACATGTAGATCAATGTTGTACATAAAAAACAAAAGTGTGCCCTTTTTCCTATTTCTTTACGATTTCAATGAAAAGGGACATGTTTATTATTCTAAACACAATAATCCCTTTGTTATTGATGTTCTAAATCGAGTTTCACCACATATATCGGCATTAGTTTTAAATGTGCGTTACATTTGCATTCTCTTCAACCAAAAACTGAAACATGGAATTAAATCAAAATTTAAGATTTTAACGTATTCAAAAAGGTTGAACATCAGATGATGCAATGTGTGGCCCATATCCTCAATAGGAGAACGAGTTTGCTAATAACAGCATAGTTTTTACGGAGATCCACATTTATGTATCTTGGGTTTTCCATAAGCAGAGTGTAACGGGTTGGAACCTCCAGCTCCTGCTCTGAAGTCGTTGTCAGAGTTCACAGAATGGCGTTCTCAAACTGCATCAGGGGTTTACCCCCTTTGCAGGACTGAGGGGCAATCGTCATCAACGACCCAGAGCAGGGAGACTCAAATACTTCGAGTCTCTGGAGGCCCATGTCCGTTTTTACCTAACTCCCTCATTCTGGGTCCAAGACGAGGGGATATTATTGTGAACTCCTGCGTTTGCATAATTTTTCTAGTTTAGAAACTCACAGTTCGTCGTAAACGAACTCGAGTTACTGTTTTGACGCGTGGGCACGAAATCGTTGTGTGTGCTACCACTAGGTGGGAGGGCCAAACCGACCATCCCACTACACAGAGTCTTTATGTTGTTGATTACCTCTTTGGGATTTTTTTTCCATGGTCGATGTACTTTGAGTTGTTGAGATACATCTCTCATTGTTCATGATAAAGTAGCAAACGTTTGGTGCTACTTGTGTTAGCAGACCTAGTTTAGTCCTAGGCTTGTCTCCTGGCACATTTCCTTACGAGACGCGCGTCTCCTTATGCAGTGCTCCTTGGGATACACTCGACCTTTGCTCAAGTCGTTTTTGCATGTGTCTCGTGTGGCTCACCACACCACGTGGGAAGCCACTTGAGGCTTGTGAGGGACTCGATAGGGATCACGCCACCAAGCTGCTCGCCCTCACTTTTCATTCTAAAATCCGCAACTATCGCCTGGATCCACTCTCGCCTCCAACTCCTGCCCCTCCTCATAGCCCTCGAGAGCCCCGCCCCTCATTGCTCTCAAGAGCTCCCAACCCTCTCAGCAACGAAGTGTTGCACTCTCCCTCCTCCCAAACCCAAGAGCCCTCGCTCCTGGGTTTCTCCCTCCTCATCCACCTTCTCCCTCTCTTCTTCTCCCTTGCTCGTTCCCCCTACCTCTCGCCCTCCCTCCTCGTCCACCGCCCCTCCGCCTCCCTCCCCTCCCCTCCCTCCTCCCCTCTGCCCTCCTCCGCTGGTGCACTACCTCCACCTTGGGCTCTATCGCCTTACACCTTCCATCCGGGTCAAGCACATAGTCGACATTTCTTTCACTTGGAGTTTTGCCATGCCCTCGATGCATGCACTGACCATCATTTTGTTAGTGCCCCGTTGTCTGCTACGTGTGCCCTTGCGGTCACCTCGACTGCATCCGCTTCCTCCCCTCCCTCTCCCCTTGAAGAGGCCGATTCCCCCACTCTTGCTGATGCTCTTGCTCACCCGGACGCTACTGCTTGGCATGCGGCCTGTGTCGCAGAGCATGCCGCTGTGGCTGAGCATGGTGTGCTCGAGCTCGCTGATCTTCCCCGTGGTCGGATAGCGACCAAGGCCAAGAAGGTCGTGCGTAAGAAGTTCACCGCGTCGAGTGCCATCGACTGGTACAAGGCTCGTCTCACTGTCAAGGGCTACTCCCAAGTTCCTCCCGTTGATTTTACTGACACCTATGCCCCTGTTGGCTGTTTCACAACAAGTCGCCTAGTCATCTGTGTTGCCGCTCACTTTCAGTGGGTGCTCCATCAGATGGACGTGAACAGCGCATTTCTCCACGGTCGTCTTGAGGAGGAGTTGTACATGGTTCAACCTCCTGGCTTTTCAGATTGTACCAGACGGGTCTGCTACCTTCGTCGCGTGCTCTACGGTCTTCGCCAGTCTCCTCGTTTCTCGACCAAGGAACTCTCATCCACCCTTGTCCGTGGTGGTTTTTGTCTTGGTCAATCGGACCCCTCCCTCTTCGTCGGTGGCATGACTCTCGTACCCATGTTCATTCTGGTGTATGTGGATGACCTCCTCATCACCTCTCCTTCCTCCTCTGCGCTCTCCAAGGCGAAGGGTCTCCTCTCCTTAGTGTACCGCATGAAGGACCCGGGCCTTGCAGCCATGTTCTGGGGGATGCAGATTGAGCGCCTTCACGGCTGCCTGTTGGTCCATCAGGAGCACTATGTCCAGACCCTCGCGGACTGCTTCTCCTCCGTTGTTGATCTCTCCTGTCCTCTCCCTGCTGCCTCCTCAACCATGCCACCGGACACCAAGCTCGCCCTTCGTGTGGCCCACGACACCGAGTCGAGTGCAATGGAGTCCGCCGTCACATTCTCGTCCATCATTGGTGCACTCACATATGTGGCTGGCAGCACTCAGCTGGACATCGCCTGTGTGGTGAACTTCCTCGTCTAGTATGCCCGCGGGCCTCGCACAGCTCATCTCCAGGGGGTCGCGTACGTCCTCCGCTATGTCCTCGGTTTTGCCCGGGCCAGCCTTGTCTTCCAGGCTAGGTCTGGCGTGCCTCTCTTAGAGGGCTACACCGACAGCAACTATGCCCGCGATTTGGATACCCGTATTGGCTTCGTCTCTCTCCTTTGCTTTGCTGTCGTGTCCTGGCACAGCGGGAAACAGGGGTGCGTGGCTTGCAGTACTGGGGAGGCGAAGTATATGGCTCTTGGTGGTGCTACCGCCGAGGCGGTGTGGCTCCGTCGCCTTCTCGGCAAGCATTGACTCCCCATCTTGTCTGTGCCCCTCTACGCGGACAGTGAGAGTGGGTTGGCCATTGCCAGGAACGTCGGTGCTCTTCATCGTCGCACCAAATACATCAATAATGAGCATCACTATGTGCGCAACGTTGTCGCGACGGGCGATGTCATTCTCTAGTTCATCTCTACGGAGTTCCTGCTCGCAGACTTTCTCACAAAGGCTCTCCACCAGCTTGCCTTCACTTGGAGTATCACTGTTGTTGGTCTTCGTACCCTTCCCCCATTGGACTGATGCACTTCCTTTGTTTTCCTTGTCCTTGCCGGCATCTTTTGGTCCTTTGCACGACGAGCATTTGCATCCTGCATCTATGTTGCTTTCCCTGGTCTGGGCTCCCTCCCTCCATGTGTTCGTTCCCTGTAGGTTCTTCCGTACTCCCTACACCTCGTCGTCGGCCTAGTGTACTCATCCGTCTCCTTCCATTTGTTCCATCTCTCCCAATTGCCCCTTTTTTGTCCGTGGCATGTGTGTGTGTCTGTCGTGGTATGTCTCTGGGCGCTGGTGTGCAGGACCTTGATGGTGTGGCGCGGCTTTTGGCGGTGTGGCACTCCGGGCGGGTTGCTCCAGTCGGGTGCCGCTGGCCGGGTGCTTCTTGCGGGGTGCTTCTGGATGAGTGCTGCTGGAGGGGTGCTTCTGAATGAGTGCTCTTGGAGGGGTTCTTTTGGATGGGTGCACCTGGCGTGGCGCTCTGGGATGGGTGCTCCTCGCGGGGTGCCTCTACATGGGTGCTCCTAGCAGGGTGTTCCTCGATTGATGCTCTTGGATGGGTGCTCCTAGCAGGGTCCTTTGGTCGTCTGCGGGGAGGAGCTCTCCATGCGGGCCGCCCCCGCCGGCGCCCTGTGTTGCTGTCTGCATGGCGGCGGGTTCCGGCTCGCAAGTGTCCTTTGGCGGATTCACCTAGTGGTTTTGCCAGTTACACCTTGTGGTTCTTGCATGCTCGTGGTGTGGTTTTCAAGCTTTCTACTTGGGGCATCCATCCTCACTTGCGCTATTATGTTAAAGTGGGAACGTTTGGTGCTACTTGTATTAGCAGACCTAGTTTAGTCCTAGGTTTGTCTCTTGGCATGTTTTCTTACGAGACGCACGTATCCTTACGCTGTGCTTCTTGGGATACGCTGGACTTTCGCTCGAGCCGTTTTTGCACGTGTCTCGCGTGGCTCACCACACCATGTGGCGAGCCACGCGAGGCTTGTGGTCGACTCTACAGGAGTCACGCCACCAAGCTGCTTGCCCTCCCTTTTCATTCAAACAATTGCAACTATCGCCTCAATCCAATCTCGCCTCCAGAACCTGCCCCTCCTCACGGATATCGAGAGCCCCGCCCCTCACAGCTCTCAAGAGCTCCCGACCCTCTCAGCAATGAAGTGTCACACTCCCCCTCCTCCTAAATCCGAGAGTCCTCGCTCTCNTATCATAAACGATTTCCAAACATTGCCGTACAAAAACAGGTAAATGTTCCTATAGAATTCATTTGTTTCTCCCAAATTGTGTGTCATAGTCAATAAACTTGAATGGCTTCATTGATGAATATGTTTGGCGTGAGTGTGCCTATGAAAAACACGCATTCAGTTATGCTTTGAAGAACGGTGAGGTTTTGATGTGGGAATCACCTTCTACCCAGTACTCACTATTAACTCAGGAAATCCTTATTTCTATTTTCACAATGATATTGAACAAGTTCTTTTGTGGTGATGAGAGCTTGAAGTGGTTGAGATTGTCATTACTACTTAGCAGCTCACAGTCATGGCATAAGATTGCACACATTGTATAAGTTATTAACCTAGTGTGTTTCTGACGGGTTTTGTCGATGATAAGGGGTGAAAAAAAGTTTAACCCACCAATTATTC
>SZWC01020853.1:28714-39552 GCA_023375785.1 Penium margaritaceum
TGTGTGTGTTCTATGTTTTTGTCAATTGTCACCAAAGTGCACTTAAGGTTGAATTGATATGTTTGAATGTCCAGATACCTCGACTATTCTCCTGTTGCACACATAATCTCCGTGAACGAGCGACATTCTGCTGAGCGTGATGAAAATGATAGATTGAATGATCTGCCAGAATGGGCGCTTCATTTCTTTTTTTGACTGAATACGGGTAGGACAACTAAGTAGTGTGGTTGCCAAATGAGTTGGACCAGCTAGATTGTCCAAGTATCATGGGCCAAGCTGGAGAGAATCTCAAGGTGTAATTCGAGAAGGTTAGGAACCTGGCCGTGCCTGGGATTCCATGAATAGGCAGCGACTATCAACGCCACGACCTTTGAGGCACCGTTCAGGGGGCTCTACTCCAAAATCCCTGCTCAATTTCAGATTTAAATATCGTATGAGGTTTTGATTAGTGTAATCAACCTTATATGGCACATTAACGCCATTTCCCTCTCCATATTGATTCATGATTTCGTAGGAAGCTGTAGACTGACATCATTCTTGCCTTTCAGTTGAGTGGTGTGGTTAAGCACTGCCTATTTATCGAATCCAAGGCACGACCCTTGGTTCGGACATCATTCTTCAGTTTCATAATCTTGATAATTTTCAAGATTGCTGATGTTTAAAACTCAATCAAGTGGACAATACATGTAACATAGGGAGTGGGATCGACGACGTTCATTGCTTCAGTGGAACTTACAAAAGAAAACACTATTGTTTCACTGTACTTCACTGAACAACAAAAGAACCGAACTGCGAAGATCCTACATTCGACATTGCATGAAAAAAGAGTCCTTCGGGAATGTATATCGTGTTCCCCAACTTTTTTTGTATTCTGTATCATCTGCCAGTGATGTGGCCGGTTCGGCCTGATAGGTTCTTGATTTGGAATGATACAAATGCATCATTCATGTTTCATGCTTGTACATTGTCGTGGAGAGGTCTGCGCCCGTCAACACCATGACATTTTTGTGACTACACAAGGCCGGTTCTCAACAATACAGTGAGGAAGAATCGATATATTTCGTTTGCTTTTGTTTCCTTTTTAAAATTAGTGATTTTTGAAACGGGTGGCGTTGATTGCGAGTGGCGTTGGACTCGACCGCCCATGTTTGAAGAATCGAAATTCAAATGTTTGGACCTCACTTGCCAGGTTCAATGAGTCGCGTTGACACAGCGTGCCTTTGGCACCCTGTGTTTGTAGTGGACAAAGCTTGTGGTACTAACATCATGTCAAGCGAGCATGAGAGGATGTAGAAGCCGGATGTTGTGGTTGTTGAAGACAAGAGTGAGGACAATGATCCTCGCCCAAGCAAGCGCAAGAGTGTTCTAGCGAGAAAAATTTCTTGCATTGAACGCATGTCAAAGAATGCTTCTAAGAATGATTGTGTTCTTAGAGATGAAGGCCCGAAGTACACCTATGCTTTAGCCATCGCCATATTGGATGGCGACAAGGCCATGGACTTTGCCACCAAGATGGAGATCATGGCAAAGTTGAAGGAAGGTGACAAGATGTGTGCCGACTTTGCATACATCAAGGGTGAACTCCACGCACATGTATGTCCCACTATTCTTGGACGTGATATTGAGTTCATGCATGTTCCAACTACACCGGAGAAGAAGGGCAAGGAGAAGTCAACGGTGGAGGAAGGGGGGGGACTAGTGCTCTCCATGCCAATGAGGATCTTCATGCATAGATATTGCATGTGTTTATACTTCCTTCTCTATTTAAGCATTTGTATTTCCACGACCATTCTCCTCTCACCTCATTGTGAGGAAAACTTCACGGCCCAATGTTCATGTTTCAAAGAGTAGTATTGCAAATGTACATGCTTGAAAAGCCAATAACCAAATCCCAAGCCAAGGGAACATAGGGAAAATGGACATGCAAAGGTGAGATGTGAAAGATTCAATGAGTAGTAATGCAATTGGACAATGGAAACCACATGGGAGATAATTATGAAGTTGGTGCACTCTCAGTCGTATCGGATTCCATAGCACATTGCTCATAATCCTCCCACATACGTTGTGCAATTCGGGAACGCATAGCACGCATGCGTGTGTCTCCATGCCTTATCCTATCTCCCATGTTCTTTATGGGTGGACCATGTGGTAGAGGGGGAAGTGCGTCCGGATCATCAAACTCCGTTGTCTCGCATGCTTGAATGAGGTTGTGGAGCACGGAGCATGAAAGCACGATCTTGGGTTGAAAGCGGATGTTGTAGTTTGGAACGCTATGCAACACATAAAAACGGGCCCTGAGCAACCCAAAAGCATGCTCAATCATTGCGCGTGAACCGTCGTACCACTAATTGAAAAGTTCTTGTAGCGTTTGCGGTGGATGTGCACCAAACTCGGTCAAATGATATTGTATCCTACAAAAATGAGTGAGTAGACCGAATCCTTCGGGAAGTCCACATCCACAAGGAGGTATCTTTCCGGAGGGAGACGAAATGAATCACGCAATGCGACTTGAAGTATGCGTGCATAATGGGCACTCCCCTCCCATCAAACCATGATATACGTGAAGAACAAGTCTTGATTACAAGCAACCAACGCATTCATGGAAATTTGTTGCAGTCAATCGACACACGCACCCCTCCAAATGGCCGGAACGGTAGCCGGGATGTGGGTGCCATCAATGGCACCAACGGAATCCGAGAACCATGGGAGGTAGTCACGACGCCCGCGCCATGCTTGGGGTAGCGCATCACCCTCGCACAGTTGACGAGTAATGGTTGATGAGAGGGTGCACATGGCTGACACCACTTCACGTAGGTTGTGGTGTATTGTTGCATGGCCAAGTTAGAATCGCTTGCTCAACTCTGTCATAGACATGCCGTGCGCTACAAACACAAGCTAAAGGAACAACTTCTTTGGCACACTTAGCATGCCATCTTCAAGGCTTGTGTGAGCGCGGATGTAATCAACAATGTCCATCCATGTCTTCAACGACATCTGAGTGGTGTTGAATATGCGTTGAGGATGGCCAGCTTCAAGCTCGTCTAGCCATGGGGCTGCGCCAAACGTCCGGTGTGCATTGGCCGGTGCAACATCTGTGTCAACAACCGCCAGTAAATCTGTCTTATGTGCTGAGAAATGACATGGCAGGATGTGGCATGACGTTAGATTGCACGGTGGATGAGGGAACCCCGAGTAGTTTTGCGTCTGTGGGAGGGATCCATGGTTGGAGTGTTGCGTGACAAAATAGTGAACTCAAACAGCAACACTTCTATACCTGTTCGCGACTCGGAACGTGCAATGCGAGCCCGGCGTGCGTAGTCTCGATGCAAATGCGATTCGCACAACGTCAACGAGCGGGGGACTTTGCATTGCATTTCGCGACTCCGCGGGGCAATGCCCAAGACCACAGGTCATGGGCTCGAATCCCCCTCGCATAAAGCGCCCATCATTCACCGGCAATTATGCATGGGGGTTCTTGTGGTTGGCCGAATCCGGTGGTCGCGCTATGGAAGTTACCGCATGAAAACATGTATTCATTTGGGCGCTCACTACATTTTTTATCTGTCGTGAACAGGTTCGAGGCCACCCAAAACAAAAAAAAAATGCGAAACATGGCAGTATGCGCGGTTTGCTCTTTGATTTGTCTGATACATATTGAATTGAAACTCTTTGCTTATCTTCTTTTCTTTTCTTTTCATGTGATTGGAGCAATTGAGTGATGATTGAAGTCTTAAATTTGGCGACTAGTCATTTGTCCACAACCGGATTGTAGGAATGTTGTTTGAAAGATTATTCATACCCTTTTCCACTTGCATTTGGGTACTTTCTGACCTTGTCCTGTGGGAGGGTCCCAGTGTCCCACCATGACACCCCGGATGAGGCCGGTCGAGCATGGGATGACAATTTCTTCTCCCCTCCGCCCTTGTCATGAGGAGCCGAGGGGGGAAATCTTAATCCGCACTCCGAACATTAAACACAAGAGAGTGACCGGCTGGTCGTCGTCCTTTTTGGCTGGCGACCGGCAGGTCAAAACAATGCAAGCAAGACAAAAGGAAGGTTGCAAGTGGAATATCCATGCCAACAGGTTTAAGTACAAAGCTCCTGCAAAGAATGGGAGGGCGGTGGGAGAGGGTTCAGTCAGGAAAAATGGTCAACGTTAGGGCCGAGGTTGGGTGGGCATGAAAAACGTTTACATACATCCTCCTCTTGTGCGTGATGTCACCATCTGGTTTTTGTTGCTTTCGTCGTCGGACATGGGTCACAAAATCTTGTTTGTTGCCGATGATAACGACCAAGATGATGGCAAACCTATGATAATCTCCATATTGCGTGGTGAATTGCCTTGCCTCAATGACATTCAAATAAACTCAACACGATGTGAGGTGGAGGGAGAATACAAAGTTTTTTTTATGCCCATTCAGCCGCAGCCTAAAAGTTCTCATCTGTGCTGCCTCAGTCGTTTACTTACTCGGCCTACTTTGTTACCACGCATTTGTATCCGACAAACTTCGCCCTGATGAAGCTTGCTACAATTCATAGGCAAGGAAACTCTAGAATACCCCATTTGAAAAAAAAAGTACCCATGCCAATCCAGAAACATAAAATTTGGACACTTACGACCACGCCCTTGGGCAGTAGGGAACTGAATGCTAAGGTGCCAAAACTTCATCGCTAGTTTTGTAAGTTGTACAAATTGCGATGCTATGATTCCCTAGCTAACTCAAATGCATTTTGAACATGCAAAGCTTTTAATACAAACAGATTTTAACCATATAAAATCAGTATATGTTCTCTCCTATACACAATTCATGATTGATAACCCATGATGTGGAATTAATGATCAATTCAGTAGATGGATATGGATTTCAATGATATCTTTCTTCTTCATCATATCAACACAATTCTCAACACATGAAAGTTTCCACACACAAGAGCTCCTAAATACAAAAGGTCTGTAATTAGATTGGGTATACGGATACTTTGAAGCCTTGTGAAAATTGGAGCTTTGGAAGTGAAATAACCAAGGGCCTCTCGTCAATCAACTCGGTCCCAATCTGCAAGCATTGAGTATAAACATGGAATGAACATTTGATCATTGTAAATTATGGACTGTGATATGCAAGACTCCGTATTTCCTCAGTCATCGGTACAATTCAAATTTAGATCAAAACAAAAACAACATCTTCTTTTCAAAGGGTGGACATACTTTATTCAACTTGGGCACAATGAGAACAACTTACAAACTAGAGGTGCCACCCAATACCATTGAGAACAAACTATGCATATGCCATTTAACACTTGTGTTAAAAAAATTTTCTCATTGAATACACACCACCTGTACTGAAAGTCCCACCTCGCATAAAAGCATGTCGTATTTTAGAGTTATCAACCCTTCTTTGTATAATGAGGTCTCACGTCAATGTTTCTTGGTTGTTCGGTGAAGACATGATAAATGCGTGAAAGCTGGTGAATTTCCAAGTACACACGTGTTAACAAGTTGGACATCATATATGCGTAAGAAACTCTTTCAAGAAATGCATGTTTTAATTCTTTATCAAATACTTAAATAAAGTCCCCTTTATAATTTTTGTTTGAATGCTTCTATTTGACCATGCATGAAATCTGTTTGTGCTTTAAATAAATCCTACGCAAAAATAATGAAACATATATAGCTATGACGGATTAAAGGTATATGGGTAGTTATCATTATCTTCAATGGAGACAGAAGCTCTCAAATGATATGCATCAACATGACGATCCTTAAGCTTTTTGATTAAATACATGAGGTTTTCTGGTAATTAAATTCTTGTGAATCAATAAACATAAAGAAAAGTATTAATTCCATGTAGGAAATGATTCAAAAGTACGTTTTAAGAATATTTGGAACCATTTAATATGAGAAAAATAGTAAAACGAATCTCCCTATGATCAATTCAGCAATAGAAAAATCAACGTCCACTAATGAGGACGATAGTCTTAAAACATCAGACTACCAACGTACAGTCACGGTTCTTGAATCAAAATTGACATACACATCCATGTGAACATTCATGTATTCGTGTATTTATGTATTCCCTTCAAAATAACATTGCTTTTCATGAGACTTCATTTCCTTAACTGATGAAAAGAAGACTATACATTAAGAATGACTCTGATGTTCATTATCTTGTTTTGCACTCTATAACTCTTGTTATTCTTTAACAATCGCAATACAATGCTTTTCCATAAATAAAAAATCAATCTCATGATGCTACAAAAATCACAAAGAAGTCTTCATTTGTGTGTTAGCTAGAATTCACATGGATTTCTTACCCAAAAAAACAATCCATCTCCTTTAGATGCTTTCTCATTCTTTGACTTTCGTGCACATGTATTGTCACTTTGAAGCTATTCTCCATAACTTGCTTCAAATGTCTTACTCATGCCTTTACAAAGTAATGGACGTGTAGATGCGCACACGTCGTCTCCATCTATGTTTGGTCGCCAAACCACTTGAGGCCATTGTTTTCTAGTACAAGTCTTTCTTCCATGACGTGTTTTCAAGATCTAATTGGAATATCAGGTTTTGTGTACGTTCCATATGATTAATCTTACAAAGATACCATGTACGTGCGCATGAGAAGTCTTAAGTGTTGGAAGGCGACCATGGGAATCTTGTTTCCACATGTATAGAACTTTCAAATATACTACCATGCATGTATGCACAAATCTAAGAGTTAGAATGCGTGGATTCATTTGTATATGGTTGCTCTCAAGTGAGGAGAAATTTGCTTAAGTTCTTCTCTGAAATTTTCCATGAGTGATGTGGTAAATTATGGTTGGAATTATGGTTTAGTGAGTTCAACCATCATCGTGGCTCATGCTCTCCATGATGTTTTGGGGCACGTGTGGGAATTCCTTTATAGGGATATCGAACATGGAGATATGAGAATTTATTTGACTTAACATGAATTTTTCTTACCTACTCATCTCCAACTAAGGGGCAAGATTAACAGTGCAAGATAATAAATTATGCTTTCTACGTCACAAATTTAGGATTTAGTAGTTTGGCGATAGATTTCATTCTAATACCACATAAGGCCACGGTGTCATTTTAAGGCCAGGCAGACATTATGACGAGGAAATTCGATTGTGTAAAATAAGATCAATTTGTTCTTCTACTTAGGTAATGAAAAATACAATGAATTCATAGAACGCCACACTTTCAAGTATGTTGTCCGATCAAATCGTATAGAAAGTCTTATCGAGACCGGTAGGATGCCATGCACAAGAATCCATGTTTCCTCATACCAGGGGTTTTACAAACAATTGCAAGTATCATACTAGTCTGCTCCAAAACAATGTCTAATGCTTCTATTTTGGCCTTTTTAACCTCATTTGGTTTCCTCAATGGTGCATTCCTAGACATGTCATTTACACGAAACATTGTCGAGGTACTCCAACCCAGTCCTCCATCATTTATGTTCAGGTGGAGTTCTTAATCCTCATGTTCATCTTATGCAACTGGTCCAACTATGTGCACTTATAAATGGGCTACATCATACACCAATTAGCACGCCCATACACCTCTTAAAAGGTGTAACGACATCAAGAAGCTCAATTTATACTTGTCATGTCTTTAAAGTTGAACAACGGTGATAAAGCTTCATGGCCAGAAGATTACTTGAAACTCCTACACAAAATCACTTTCAGTAGTCCCTCGTATTACTCAAGGGTTATGCATTTCATTAAGGTTCGGGCACCTCCTAGTCCTTGCAGTAGTGAATCTTTGGAGGTTCACTTTGAAGGAAGGCCAAATTTAGTCTCCCGCACCTTTTTCCATTTGGGGAATTCTAACCAGATCTGACATTCCACAAAAAACAACTTATGTTAAATGATGGAACAGTTACTTTCTTAGTCTGGCATGGCGGTGTATAAAAGTGTTGTTTTGAAAAAATACCAACCATAAATCAGCATGAAATGTGGGTTGGCAAATGTTTGTTGTTTGCCCGAGGTAACTTGCATGACATATTGACTTTATTTTACGCAATGGACTCATGACATTTGTAACGAGGGAGTGGGAGGTTGTGTGCAACGAGTGTACCCCAAAAGGCCTTGTTGAGCAAACACACTGTCAAGTTTTGTCCTATCTTTGAATCCAAACGGCACTAGCCTCAAATGTGGAGTTATGAGATGGACGTTGTCCTATATGTTTCAGGACACGCAGGGATAGCATTGAGAAAAACATGCTTGCCATACAGCCCCAATGAGGGGTAGATATGCGACAACCCATTGGCCGCAGGGTACCGTGGAGAAAAGCCAAAAGAGGAATAAATGGGGTCATCTTTGATTGCTGAAATACATCAAACTTTCAAAGTCAAAATTTTGCAGGTTGCAAGGTTGACACGATGACCATTGAACTGATTCTGTTTTCCCCTTTGTTTGTATTTTGTGACCCTCTAGGTTATTCAGTAAGAGTGGCACGAATTTTGAGGTGTTGACCATAGATGCACACACTGCTCCCCTCCCCGCCCCCGCGGGCGGACTTACAAGTTGCCCCTGTTCTCGCTGAACCATGTTTGTGTTGCCCCCGTTCTGAGAGTTATGGCTACGTTGCCCCCATTCCGGGAACTTATGACCAGGTCGCCCCCACTTTTTGTGGTCCAGGGAAATCATTGCCATGACGCCCAGTTTGAAGGAAACATTATAGACGTCTTATCCCCACTTTAAAAGTTATGGACACGGTGACAATAAAATTTTACATCGCACATTGCCGCCCTACATCATCCCGGATATTGCGTCCGACGTGTTTGCCGTTCATATTCGGCCAAGGTCGTAGCCGATATGCTTTCAGATTATGGGGTGCATGACTTATGTCCTTAACATCAGTGCAAAGAATCCTATACTTTGTGCTTGAAAAGTCAACAACAAAGCATTTATTCATCTTCCTCAGAGCTTCCGAGTAAGTTGCGAGTTGCCAGCTCTCTTTGCGTTGTTTACTACGAAAATGCTCAACGTCGATGATATCATGTGCTGGTGGTCCCTGTTGCATATCAAAACAAGACCCTATAATCACAAATGAAGCTTGTCCATGTACATAATGGCCACGGTGGCATGTCCTTTCACCAATGCGTGAATGCTCGGAGTCTTGCATGGTCACCCTACCCCCCTCCCACTCCCCTCCAACCGTGGTCGACTGCCTCGACGTCCAGTCACTACGCACGCTGGAGTTGACAAGGGTCTCCGACGATGGTCAGTCTATGTTGCATGTTGCATCGTCAATGCTTGGGCAGCCCAAATGCCCCTGGCCCGCACTCGCAATGTGCCCATGGCGCTGGCCGGCATTCTCGCACCAGGTGCGTCTTGGGTATGGAGGCTTTGTATACAATAAACTTCCATTTTCATCGCCAACATAACCTCATCCTAGCTGCATGGAGGCTTCAACGTTGCTTGGTTCACCGAGCGTGAACCGGTAAATCGTTTACGCTACACGTAGTGATTGCATGCAGCTGTGGCTTGGACCTCACTACCCGGATCCGCAGACGGCCGACCCAACTGTCGATTACGTTGACCCCATCCATCGCTGCTCCTTTGCGGAGTGGGATGAGGACATGATAAATCCTAATGAATGGGAGGCGTAACAAGAAGCTATGCTATTGGCACCCATGTCCCTCGGATCCCCCAACCCGGGACCTGTGACGTACAACGGTGGTAAAGTAGTGCAGGTCCATTCAGAACAGTACTATCCACCTAATGGTACGTCCTTTATCCATCATGGTCACGCAATATGGCACGTCCCCTCTCTCGGCTACAGTGCTTTCTACGTGAACGTCCCACTACACTTAGCCAAAATTCAGCCTCTGAATACGGCGCACCTCAGAAGCAGAATGAGAAGTAAATGAATTGTAAGCGTCCCTCGTCACCATTTGCCACACTCTCCCGGCATTGTTGTACACTTGTACTCAATGTCTTCATTGCTTTGCAGTGCAGGCTCCTCCAATGAGGATGACGATAGAGACGGGGCACAGTTCCCAAGAGGCATGGAGTTCCAAACCATAGATGAGTGCCATTGTGTAATAGTGGATTGTGAAATCCAACAGCGGTTTCCGTTGAAGTGGGAGCGGTCAGAGTGCGGCCGGATAGTGGTGCACTGTCGTAACCGGAAGAGCGAGTGATGCGAGTGGGTCTTTTGTGTGCGCATGAGCAGCAATTCCCATAGTTGCGTGGTGTCGTCATACATCGATGATCACAAGTGCACCCCAAGCCAAACAAAGGGAAACCCTTCGCGCACAACAAAGTGGGTCTTAAGACACATCCAAGACATAGTGGCTCGAGACTCTACCGTCGACGCAAAAGCTCTTCGCACTGTCATGGAAGTTGTAACCCATGAAAAATTCAGCTACCAACTCATATAGAGGGCATGGGGTAAGGCGCAGGAGGAAGTCATGGGCGACAAGGCAACCTCGTGGGCCCTCTTCACCACGTACTACACCGAGGTGACACTTCATTTACTGTTCTTCCAAATAACACAATTTGACCCTTTTTAATGAGCCGTGTCACCGATGTCCCTCCATGATTGCATACGTGCAGCTCATGAGGGTAGACCCGGACACAATCTTGGTCGCGAGCAGCTGAACGAAAAATTTCGCTGTTGTTTTGTGGCGCCCAGGGCTTGCCGCAATGCGTCACACATGACGGGGCATTATTGAAGAATGGCGGTAAGCAAGTGCTTCTCACTGCCCAGTTCTTTGACACCAACAGTAAAAGCATTTCCATGGCCTATGCCATCATCAGCAAGGGGGACGAAGACAACTAGGACGGGTTCCTGCTTGAGCTTGCAAATGCGTACTAGACCTTGC
>SZWC01020855.1:14280-41780 GCA_023375785.1 Penium margaritaceum
ACACATACACACACACACACACACACACACACACACTATCACTACAGGTGACTAAACTGAAGTGAAACTCTTGACGAACACACGATGGATCATGCCCCGCTTGTGTCTCGGCCGAGTGCAAGAGATGCGTCAACAACATTCTGCCTACATGTGCTTGAGGGTTTGATTGCTCTGATCAGGATAACATGCTTGGTTTCAGGTTAGCATAACGTGGAGCTACGCATGATTGGGAAGCATGCCTGATTGTGGTCGATGTGGTTGACTGTGTTTTAATCATGCATGCTTAGAGAGGATTGTTGCATGGTGATGCTGGACTGCTTATACTTTGGGACCACACGCCCGGTTCATTCCGGAGTGTGAGAAACTGCCGACGGCACGTTTGCCGACCGGTCTGGTTTGATCCCAGGGTGGCGGTCGGGCCCCACAATGACTGCCTCGCATGGGTGGCCCGGTCAACCAGCAGCTATCACTTCGCCATTTTGTCACTCATCCGCACTTTTTCATTTCACCCAATTTTTTCAAGTGTCAAGCTTGCTCCATTCCATGGTGTTGTGTGCACACCCATGATCTATTTCTTGGCCATGTTTTGCTATACTAGCAACCCGTCACTACCTACTGGTATTGGGAGAGAGCATGCACCTCTGAGCAAAGGAAGAAAAGTTCTTCCCTCTGACCCTCAATCTGGGGCCAGGCCCACTTCTGCGCTGCTTCCATCTCTCAATAGCCCGGAGCAAGCATAACTGTGGAATTTGCAGGAACAATATCACCCGCAACACCTGCCCGCTTGCCCCTCGCCCCACTGTATTGACACCTTCAACTCGGTGGCCCGGGATCTCTTTTCCAGGTGCTCTTGCATCTGCACAAGCGGTTAGGTCAACAACTGCTCCTGCCTCTATAGAAGCACTTCCGTCCACGTGCACATTGGCCTGCACATTTCCGCCGTCTCTTTGGTGGCACGTGGGACCTCAATTGTTGCTTCTACAACAGCAGCACCGCCCGCAATACTCAACGTGCGTGCTCATTGATTCTTGTCACCACCGCCGGCTCTTCGGTGATTCGAACACTCGGGACCTCATTGGTCTCTTTCACTGTAGCTGTTGCTACTAGACATTGCTGCAGTATCAATCGAGGAGCACCACCCACAACACTCGATGTGTGTGCACACTGCTCCCTCCCACCACCACCCTCTTGTTGGCGGCCATCTGAGCCTTGGGACCTCATTGTCCCCATCCACTAGAGCAGTCCATTGCTACAGCAGCAGCCGAGGAGCACCGCACCACTCGATTTGCATGAGCGCTGCTCCTTGCCACCACTGCCGACTCCTCAGCTGTGGTCTAAGCTTTCGGACCTCATTGTTCCCGTTTACTAGAGCTGACCGCAGGTGAAGCATCAGCCATGCAGCACATGCGAGCTGCCGCCATAACAATGCGCGTAGCAGTAGTAGTAGCCATAACAGCAAAATCAACGGCTGCAGCAGCAGCAGTAGTAAGAACAACAGGTTAAGCGACAACAGTAGCAATAGCAATGGCAGTGGGATTGACCAGATCCATTGTATTCATTGTATCAGCCTCGGTCACCACCACAATAGTATCATTTGCGTGGATGCCCAACAAGGCAGCTAGATAGCCGGCAGCCTGGCATTATCACCTGACCTTTGAGCCGATCCCGACATCACCCACGACCGCGCTTGAGCGTGCCCGCATCAAGTAAGGAGTGTACGACAAGAAGAGGGTGGATCATGAGGTTTCTTCATGTCTTCGCGACCCATGGTATTATGTCCGCGAGGACTATGACCCGACCGATGAATACGAGGACGCTGCAGCGTACTCCCAGTCGGCTTTGGATTATTTGCCGATGCCACAGAACGTGCAAGCCACGGTACCACCACGGGATCAACGACCTGTCAATCCTCTGTAAGCTCAGCCGTTTTCGATAGGATAGGAAACGTCGGCAGATTCACCGTGCAGCCCCTGGTGGGATGGCACCGACAGTCAAAATAGCAACTCCTAGGCCCTCAGCTCCTCACCCCTCTACTTTTCCAGCCGTCTTTCGCTCAGAGTCAGCTTCATCAACACCCTCTAACATCCTCTCTGTCCTGGAGGCAAATAATTGTCTCTAGTGATATCGTTGCCTCTATGTTTGTTGCAACTGCATGTGCTACTCACGCACTTGCTAGGACTACTACTGGTAGAGCTATTCAGACATACAATACTGCCACATTTGATCAGGGGATCTTTGTTATAGCTATATTCAACATAGCAATCCTAGTTGTTGCTACATTAGATGTAGAAGACACAACAGAAACAGCTATTTCTCTCTCCGGTGTAGTCGTCTCCATCCATACTTTTACGTCTCTGTCCTCATCTAGTACATCAACAACGACATACATTCATCATGTTCTTGTAATCATCTCCACAATAGCAGCAACCTCCACAATCACAGCTGCTACTCTGGCAGATGTTGCATGTCTCCTTGTGTCTGCATCATCCACAATAGCAGTCATTGCAACGTCCGTTGCAGCCACAATTTCTCCTCTCTTCTCTCTCTGTCATCATGCCTAGTGAGCTTGGCACCCTCTTGCCCTCTATCTCCTATTTGTCTTTGTGTTGGCGTGTTTGTGCATCCCTGTCCATTGCCTTGCAGCATAACTCTGAGGTGAGACATCCGCCTTACTTTTCCACGCCCATTTGGACAAGGGAAACTCTGCCAAAATTTTCTCGGCAGAGTGACATCATTGGCACCATGACAGTGGACAATGAGCAATATGTTTCCATACAAGTAGAGCTGTAGCGTGACTTCAGTTCACTCCAAACTACTCTCGCTCCCCAATGCAGAGCTGAATTGAGGCTACGTTGTTAACAAGAAGATCAGGACACCTTTGTACATCATATTGAAGACTTGGTCTTGAACCGTCTTCAACCAACGCTACGCTTCATCCCCTCTTCTTCCATTGATGCATTCTCCACTACACCGGCTTCCACACCCAGCACTTCTAGCTCTGTTCAGTTTCATCCTCTCATAGTCGCCGTTGCAGCAGGTGCAACAGCAGCCAAAGCTCTTGCATTGTCCCCGTAGTGCCAGCGTGACTTTGACCCATCACCACCTCACTTTACCTCTGTTTTCACCTTCTCATCTTGAAAGATCCACTTTAGTACATGGACACAAGGAGAGCAGCTTTGGGATTATTACCTTGAGCCCAGTCCCTTTGTCAACCCACCTTTCAACCTTGTTAAGTCAGAGTCGGCACACGCTCTTTGTGCCCTAATTCCACGGGGCTCACAGATGAGATTGGGTCCTACAATGCCAAAACTGAAGACCGCATGCCTGCTGACCCAGTTGGTGCATACGCTCTCATCAAGCGTCACACCACTCTAACAGGACATGCAGCACAAAATGTTCTCTTCGTCCAGTTCAACATCCTGTCTATGTGTATAGATGAGACTATTGATGCTTACTAGGTTCGGAGTCTTCGATTTTTGCGTGACCTAGGCAAGATAGTGCATGGGTAGCTTCCATCAGTCTTATTCATTGTCAACAACCTCATCCCCAAGTTATTTGACATCTTCAGGGAGGTGAAAGCCTCCGAGCTCGAGTGTCTTGCCGCCGAGCCCGCTCCTGATGATGCTCCCCTGGGTATTAATTCTCTCTGGGATTTCACTACGCATCACCTTACAGACTGGTGGAGGACTGTGCAGAACAAATCTATTCATTAAGCACCCATTTTTGCTGCTACCACTGCGCTTCCTTCTTCAGTCTCATCTTCCTTCATGTCCTCCACGACTGCTACTTCCCTGGTCGCGCAAGGAGGTGGTCGAGGTCGCGGAAAGGCAAAGGTGGTTCCCCCGGCGGCGGGTTGGATGGTGGATAAGGCGAGCATGGGAAGGGGAGAGGCTGTAGCACGTGCTGGAACAATGGCACTATCGGTACTTTGTCCAAAAGTACCCCGCACCCCCTGACGATGAAAGCCTCGCATCCGCTATGCGGGCGTACTGGGTGAATTCTTCTTATGACTATGGTGGTGCTTCCCATGCCTCCACCTCTACTATGATCACCAGTCGCAGTTCATCCTCTTACACAGATGTTGCCGCCTAAAGCACCATCACAGCACACTCTACGCCGCCTTACCCCTAGGGGTGAGCCCCTTGGGTTTGGAGGGTCTGTCCTCTATGGGTCCCCTTTTGGCCCCTATTCTCCACCGGCCTGGTTTTTGTCAGACTACTCTCATCATTGCCCGTCATCCAGAGTCATGATCCAACCTGACAGGCCTGAGGACGACTGCTTATTGGACGTAGCCCTCTCCCATTTCGTCCATCAACATCACCTCCATGATTAGGCAGGTGAGGGTATACGTTAAGGCTTGGGGTCACTTGAGCCTGAGGCAGACAAGTCTATTCGTCGTCCCGCGTCAGGTTGCGTTTAGGGATGTTTGCCTGTCAATATTCCGTGGATTAAGGACTGGAAGTCTGATTGAGGAATGGTCAGCATCTCCCGCTGCACTTTGCCAACAATACTATCAACAGTGTCCCCACATCTGTATGTGTATTGGGTGGTTTGTGGATCCTTGACGCCACGGCCACCAATCACATGACGTCCTCTTATTCCTCATTTGTCTCTCGGGGTCCCGGCAATTCTGTTCGCTTTGTCCAAACTGGTCCAGCCAACTTCTTCCCATTCAAGATGTCTGGGATGTCCGGTTTAATAGGCCGGGAGGGGAGCTGTTTTTTTCAAACGTGGTGTACATGCCCTTTCTTGAGCCGAATCTTCTCTGTTACAAACCTTAATGATCAGGGAATGGACTTTCCTCCTAGCCGTAACATTGTATGTGTGTTGCATTGCACCACTGGCCGCATCATGGGTTTTGACACATGCTGTGATTTTCTGTTTTGTTTTGTGTTCCCTCCTTTGCACATGCCTCTGCCATTGTACTTCTTTGTGTTGCAAGCTCCCTCTCCCCAGCACACACAGAGTTGCTGCATTATCGTCTCTGCCACATTTACACTCCCGCAATTTACAGCTTGCTCCACTATCAGCCTATCCACAGCCTTGACTCATCTACCTTCTCTACCCCTTGTTTTGCTGACTAAAATGAATGCTCTCAGGACAAGATGCATTGGTCGCCTTTCTCCAGTAGTGATCACCGCCCATGCCCTGTATTTTTTGCATGCTGATGTCATGGGTCCTCTTGGTAATGATGCCTTGGGGGAGGACTGGTCGCCACGTCCTTTGTCTCAATAACAAAATTCCTCGCATGTGCTGGGTCTTTGCCCTCTGGCAAAAGAGTGATGAGTACTCTTCACTTAAGTTCTCGATTCTACAGGATGAGCTTGTCTGTGGTCACCGTCAATGTGCCTTTTTCTATGACCGTGGTGGCGAGATCATGGGGTGCGTCTGGGGCCAAAGGCTCCCTAAGCACCTCACCAAAATGATGTTTCCGAATACTAGAACCAAACACTTGCTGATGGTTCTTGCACTTCCCTTTGTGCCTTTGAGCTGTCACCCGTCTTCTCCTGTTTTCAGCCCAGACCATCTAAAAAAACCAAAAACAAAAACAAAGAAAAGAAAGAAAAAAAAAAACAAAACAAAACAAAACAAAACAAAACAAAAACACAAAAAAACATCCTTCTCCTATAGGGCCATGTCCTACATGACATGAGTGTTGAACCGTGTCGCTCAAGGTCCTCTTCCCCATCATATCACCTCCTTCGAGCATTGGTTAGGTCCTGGAACATAATCATGTCTTGCTTTTGTCTAGGATTGTGTTGCTGCTGTCTCGCTCACAGAGGACCTTCGGGATGACAAGCTTAGCCCCCGTGCGCATCTATACACATTTTGTGGTTTTTGTGCCAAGTACAAAGCCTGGAGCTTCTGGGACATTGACCAGTTTTGTGTCATAGATTTGCATGATGCTCTGTTCTTCAAGGACGTCTCCTCTCACGACTTGTCTCATGCCCCTCCACCCTCTTCTCTGTCCTTGCTCCGTGGGCTTGTGGGGAGTGGTCCTATCTCAGCCTTCGGTCTTGGGTACACGTCTTCTTCTTTTGCTGACATGGCTCCTCCTGCTGGTTCTCCTCCTTCTCCACAGTCGTTGACCGTCCCCTCCACTACCAGAAACTCCCTAGTCGTTCCTCCTCGTCCAACACGCCGACCAACTCCTCCCTAATGTCATCACCTGTCTCTACATCCTCTACACCCACGTCTCTTGCGTAAGCATCTACACCTGCCAATGTCCCAACACAGTCTCCAGCACGTTTCCCTCCTTGCACACCTCCTACCTATACACCACAAGCCACGGCACCTGCTGATGCACCAAAGTCACATCTTCAGTCTCAGACCTCCTAGTGTCGGCCCGGAGCCATACGCACGTGGAGAGAGGCTCCGTTCCCAGTTTGTCTCTCAGTCTTCTCATCCCTATCAGTATCACACATGCTCCAATGCATCATTTCCTACGGTTGGCTCTTCCGTGACATCCACTGGTCTTAATGCACTCGGTCTTGGTGTCGGTTTTTTCCATCCTAATTTTGCCATGGGGTATGCATTTGTGGCCCATGAGTTTCACAGAGCTCTCAAGGCCTCTATTGCCGGCTTTGTCTCTGCATGCTTTGTTGCAAGTGGACTTCTTACTCTCCCTCCTGAGCCCACCACTGTTCGACAGGCTTGTGAGGTAGCCAATGCTGATCTCGGGGAAAAGGCCATATAGGAAGACCTGAACGCTCTCAAGAAAAAATGATGTCCTTGAGCTTGTGGACCTCCTAGAAGGATGGAAATCTTTCTTAGCTGTCAGGTCCTCCAGGTCAAGCTGAATCATGATTATGATATTCACAGATACAAGGCTCATCATATGAATGAAGGATTCTCATGCATCCCTCTTGTCGACTTTGACAAGACGTTCGCTCCAGTCTGGCAGTATGCCACTAATCGCGCTCTTTTGAGCCTAATTGCACAATGACTAGAAACTAGAGTAGATGGAAGTTAAAAATGAGTTCCTACGTGGACGTCTTGAAGAGGAGATCTACATTATACAACCATCGGGTCTCACTCATGGTGCAAACAAGGTATAACAACTAAGCAAGGTCCCGTACGAGCTCAAGAAGTTACCGTGCTACTAGAACATGAAGATCTATTCCACCTTGAAGGAGGCGGCTATGGTCACAACACCGTGGACCCAACACTCTTTCCCATTTCTCCCTTAGTGCCCTTCATGGCCATCACCTGCTCATCGCCTCTCCCAGCCCTGCTGCTCTTCAGTTAGTCAAGATTCTACTACAATCTACATACAAGATGAAGGAATTGGGTCCAACTCAAGTGTTTCTTACTATGGAGTTGGAGTGTGATAACCAGTGTTACACTTCATTCATGCATCAAGCTTCTTGTGTCCTTGTTGTATGATGCATCTACTGCTTCTATTTCGATGACTTTAACAGGCCATCACCAGTTGATGTCTCCTGATCCATGAAAACTGGGGGAGATACTCGATCTCGTCAATTACCTCAGTGTGATCGGATCTCTCATGTATGTTGCGACCAGCACTCGGACGGATGTGGCCTCCTACGTCAACTTCTTGGCTCAGTTCTCCAAGCGGCCTTGTCAAGGACATCTTGAGGCTGCACTATGTGTTTTCTGTTACGTGCTCTCTATAGCGCGTGCAGGGTTATACACAGATAGTGACTAGACGCACGACACATATGCTTGCAGCCATACCAGTTACTCCTTTCTTGTCATCGGGACTGCTATCTCTTGGAAGAGTGGAAAACAGGAATGTGTTGCTCCTAGATCAAGTGAGGTAGAGTATGTTGTGCTCAGCGCACGTACATGTGAGAGTGTGTGGCTTTCCCGCTTGCTGCTCTAGTTGTGTGTCCCCATCCGCTGCATCACTTGGCGCTACAACAACAAGAGCACTAAGATAGTCGCACAGCACGATGGCATGCATCATTCTTACACGAAGCACATCAATATTGAGAATCAGTTTGTATGTGAGTGCATTGCTGCTGGAGAGGTTCAAGTTGTATGGATCGACACTCGTCAACAAAGTTCTCAGCAGTGGCATGTTTAAGGTGGCTGTGCATGCTGTTTGCCTATAGCATGCTCCTGATGTCTCTGATTGATGTGGACGTCCCTCATCAGTCATGTTCTCTAGTGACATAATCGTGCATTGTTTCCGCTCTCGTGTGTGTGTGGACTGTTCGTTTGTGGGTTAAGGGGGAGTATTGGTAATGGATGCAAGACACAAAAGTGACCTCTTGACTCTATTCGCACATACACACACACACACGCACACACACACACACACACACACACACACACACACACACACACACACACACACACATACGATCATTGCAGGTGACGAAACTAAAGTGGAGCTCCCGGTGCACACATGATGGATAATGCATTGTTGGCATCTCAGCCATGTGCTCGGATGATGCGCCACGAAGGGCTCCATCCGACTCACAAATGAGAGAAGGGGATAGGCCAATCACACCCTCACCTCCCTCAGAATGAAGCTAGAGAAGCTCAGTGAGGCGATGCTCCAGGGCACGTTCCTCCTCACGACGGTCAGGGCGGCTGCCGGATGGACGAGGGTCAGAGAAGTAGCCATCATTAAGGGGCCAAGGAGAGCCCATGTAGTGGATGGACAACGACCCATAGTAGGTGGGGCCAGAGGCAGAAGGCACCCAGCCCAGAAGGATGACTGAGGAGTCGGCTGTTGCAAGGGCGCCATGGTGGTGTTGAGGACAACAGTAGAGGATGGTGGATTTGTAGTTGGTACCACAGTGGTGGTAGTGGTGACAGTACTGGTCATGTTGATGCACGTATAACCTTAGTGGACTTGCATGGCAGAAGCAAGGTGGATGCCATCACGAGGAGCTATGCATTTGGATGCTGAGTACCCAAAAGTGCCGCAGTTCCGATAGGTCACTGCTCTAGGAGCAGAGGCTGCATCCGCAGGCTTATCGCCGCGACCGCGGCCTTTACCTTTGCTGTAGCCCTTTTCTCATTGACACTTTTACCTTCACCTTGCACTCTCTCATGTGCTCAAAGAACTTTTCTCAATGGCCAGCTTTCAAGCCACTTTCTTTATGGAAAAAAAACTAGTGCTTCTTTGCTTAACTGTGTAGAACTCTCCATTGTGCGTCTGCCGCTTCTTTTGTATTGTCATTCGGTCAACCGAGCGGCTCGTACAATTGTCGAGATCATGTCGGTCTCTGTTTTGGAGCTGGTCGGTGAAGTTCAAGTGCTGGCAATTTTCACTAGTCTAGCAAGTGTGTGTGTCAATGCGCGCATGCTAGCTGAGAGAGGTTGAGTAGGTATGCTGCTCTCTCTTCCATTCAGTTAACTAGCTTCTGTGTTTACAAGTGTTTATTTGCTGTCTCTCCACCTTTCCTTGCACTGTCTGTCACGTTGTGTTCTTTGCAACGTACTCACCCACAAAACATTGGTAAGGGGGCTGATCCATTCCCTTTGTGAGGTGGCAAGCAGTGGTCCTCCATCGAGTTTCTTTGAAGAGACGATGCATGAACCCCACATCCCAATGTCAACTACCTACTATTCCATGTGGTATCTTGCCACCAACAACTGGTAGTCCAGTTGAGTACCACAGTCATAGAGATTGGGAAACATTTGTACTATGTATCCAATGGAAATGCAATATTGTTTTCCTTACTTGCATGCAAGCATTGTAGGGGAATTGTACACCTTTCTATCTCCACATGACACCCATGCTCCCCTCATACATTCTGAGGTGAAGAGATCAAGAAAGGAATGGTTATTGGTTGGCTTTGAGTCATGCCACACCATCACATTATGGACCTCCTGACAAAGTCTGCTTGTACAGAAACTTAGTACACACATGTTTGGCGACTGTGTCACATTCAATGTTTAATTTCTGGACAACCTATCGGGTCCGCCGATTGCTCCTTGGAAGACACCATTGAGCTAAGGGCATGATGGACGAGAGAATGTGCAAAATTGAATCCTCGAATCTGTCGTCAGAGTGCGTGATGGGCATTGGTGCAGGGTCACTTGACGTGGGTGAATTGCATGATGGCCATGTTGCATGCCCACTAGGAGGGAGGCCATCGTTATGCCCAACATGTATGGAGGCAAGCGTGGAACCCGTCTGGATCTAAACAAATTTCAGGTTGCAAGTTAGAAAGGCCATCACGGGATGCTGTGACACCAATCCTGTTCTTTACAAGAGCATGTCCCTGCTGCAGGGGGGGACAGAAGGGAAATGGAATCTAGACCTCTAAGTTGAGTGCCCTTATGTACAAGGCAGTTTGCAAAGAATCTGATGCTTCTTGAGCTTGAAGCCTCGGGGGGGCTTAGTTCCCTTCCCCAACGCCGAGTTTGTAGTCCCTCATACGCAGTAGAAGCTTACAGTCAGCACCCAATGTAGGCCATGCTTCCACTGGACAACAGCAAAAGGCCACTGGACACTGTCGCTTCTTTGCTTGTTGCTCCAATGGTGTTAGCCGGCCGGCCACTGTTTTGTCGTTCACAACTCGATCCACTTGATCTCCCAGTTGTAGGTTGGCTCCTGTGTTTCATCCTACTGCGGCTGCCAATGCTGCTGCTGCTGCTTTCTCTCCTGCTCGTTCTCCTGGTGTTGTTGCGCCTGCGTCTGCTCATACTGCTGCTGCTGCTGCTGCTGCTGCTGCCGCTTCCCTTGCCGCTGCTGCTGCTGCTGCTACTGCTGCTGCCGCTTCCCCTCCCGCCGCTGCTGCTGCTGTTGCGTCCGCTGCTGTCGTGTGCTGCTGCTTCCATCGCCGGGTAACCTATGTGACGAGAGGTGTCTGGCACGGATGGAGGAGGAGTCAAGTTCAGTCTGGGACCCCCACCTCCGGCCCAATGCACGCTTCAAGGATTTGGTGTTGCTGCTGCTACTTCCATGGTAAAGGCTGCTGGCGTGCTGCCTCCGGATGGTCCTCCCAAGCTGCTGCCGTGGCGAGTCCGGCGAGCGTGCTGGCGAACTGCAGAATGGCGGCTCGTCATAATGGTCCACCCATTCCTGGCGAGCCCAGCAGATACCCGACACGCTCAGAGCTGTGTCACTGCGCTGCAGCTCTCCTTCTGCTGCAGAGGGCTGGGCCTGTGCAGGCGGCCTGCCGGCGCGGGCGGAGAGAGTGACTGCAACGGCCGTCGGAGAGCACTCCGTGAGGCCCGCGCGAGCCGTCGTGATTCCTGACGGGCCGGGGGCGGCGCCGGCGCGGCTGCGGGCCAGGACAGGCCCGGTTGCATTCGTGATGCGGGACAGGGAGAGGAAGGTAGGGAAGGAGACTGGAAGAGGGTCCCTGGCGGAAGAAGGGCTGGCGCGGTGGAACCCAGAAGGGGTGCCGAGCGCGAGGCCCTGTGCGTGTGCTCGCGCGTGTCCAGTAGCCAGCGACTTTCCGCTTTTCAATGAGCCGCTGCTATGCGGGTACCAAGGCGAGCGATTCTCCAACGCGTGCTGCACTCCCTGTGGTGGCGCCCACTCACTCACCCAGCCAGCGCTTGCACGGGAGCCTCCGCCACTGGCGCCTCCCACAACGGGACTGATGGCGCTACTGCTGCCTGCGCCGTAGCTGTCGCTAGACCTTCTCCTCCTCCTCCTTCTTCTCCCCCTTGTGTTACTGCTGCCGTTGCTCGCCCTGCCGCGCCTGCCTATCGGGTGCGAAGCGCAGCGCGGCGACCCGGCGGAGTCAGCAGTCCATCCTTCGCAGTCGTCGTTCAGGTCTTCGTCTTCGCCGTCGCTGCTGTCGTCAAAGAAGTTTGCACCGCGGAGCCGCGACTCGAGCAGGTCGGTAAAGGACTGGCAGCGCGCCGCGCAGAGCTCCCTCTGCCGCTGCAGCAGCTGGAGTCGCCCCTCCAGAATGCGCACCTGCAGCTCGTCTGCCAGGTCCGCCGCGCGGGAGGGCAACGGGGCGGCGGCGCCTGGCGACCGGGTGGATTGGTGCGCAAGAATCGCTGCCATGGGTCGTAGCGGATAATCTAGGCGCCACAAGTCTCCGGGAGTGCAGCAGGGGTGGTACCAGCGCGAGCCGATGAACCTGTAGGGAGCGCGGGGAATGCGTGGCTGGCGTTGCAAAAACAGTGCGATAAGGAGGCGATCGTTGCGTTCTGTGAGGATCGCATTGTGGAAGGATGAGTTGGTGGCGGACAAGCCAAAAAGTCTCGCATGATAATGGTGGTGTTTGTTACTCGTCTCTTCATCCACGGTCTCCTAGGCCAGTGGAATGGCGGGTCATGGGAGAAGATTCGGCGTGCTCTTGCTAAATGAGCGGCTCGTCTCCGCCTTCGGCACTCGCCGAACAGGACCGGCAGTGAAACGCTGAAGTCGGGTCATCGCCAGCTTCTGAAACAAACTGTCGTTTACCGTTGTCTCTGAGATAGTGACAACATGTGTCACCCCGAGAACACTTCTTCATTTTTCCACAAAACAGGACATCGTACTTTATCACTAGTCACCTCAGACAAGTCAAGAGTCAAAGGTAACAAGTTCAGTCACTGGAAATTACGATCAAATGCATGACAGCGACTCCAACCATAACTGAATTAACCCAAAATTCATCGCATGTTTCACTCTAAAAACCACTAACCTAGCCATGTCACACCTTACTCCTATGGGAATTCTCATTTTTGTGCCATATTCGTGGTCTCACTAAGTGCCTTCATTACCTAGTTTTTACAAGAAGGCCAAGGCATGTCGGCATGCAAGAGTCATAGTCGGGCGCCATTTGATCATCATTGTCACTATCCTCCATTACCTCGTCATTTTTCCATCCTCCACCACCTCATGTCCCATTCTCCCCTGCACTCCCAAGAAAGGGTCTTCCAATCCCCTATACTTATTGCATAGACCAAACATCACAATCAACGGTTGAACTCAACAAATCAATTTATTTTTCAATTTCTTATGTTTTACCCCCACATCCCGTTGAAGATTGTGCATACTTATTGTAAGGGTATAGTTCGTGTCAATGACACCCACTCCCTTGAAAAGCGTCCACTTCAATGAGTATTTTCTAGTTTCCCTTCATCCTCAAACATCATTTAGTCTTTTGGTAAGACCCTAATATGTGGTAGTATGTGTGCCCCTCACCCAAATGGCTAGATATAACATGCATGGCGTGGATGAGTTGTTGCTTCTTCTCAATGATGTAGCTTGATGTGATTCATGTTATCCTTAAGGAATACAATGCCCCCTCCCCATTGGTTAAGTGTAAAGAAGACCACTCATGAAAATACTGTACACCTCCAAGAACCCCAATTAAAATATCAAAAGTGTAGGAAAATAATTGTAAGGATGTTAGCAACAATGTACTTGCTACCTAACTCGGCATGAATGGTTCTTCCTCTCATGGGACCACCATGAATACCAGCACACATCATCCCCCATTGTGAGGGACATCTATCTCAATCATGTCCCCTTTGTTAGGCCTATAAATAGTAGTTATCAAAAGGTGAAGGAGACAATCATAAGATGCAAATATTTCCATTGGTTATCATGAGATATTGGAGGCAATTTTCCACAACAAGGTTTTGTCGCGCCAAGGTCATGCTCGTAGAGTTAGGCTCTAGCAAAGAAGAAGGATGCCACATCCTCACACTCACCCTTAAACATTCAATGGGTGACATACTAACCTCCCAAAAACATGGTTGCTAAACATTTCTCTCTCCATACAAAGAGCAAGATTTCATCTTTATCACCTCCCTTGATATTCCGATCTGTTGTTGAGCTAGGCAAGCTACAATTCGAGAGGTGAGGTGACTTGTGCAGTTCTCTTCCATAGTGATGGGAAAGAAAAGGCTTGAATAATAGACACAAGAAATGCGTTGAAAACAAATTCAACACATTAATGGTGGCCCAAGTTCTTGTGCGACTTGTTACTACACTATACTAGAAGATGACGTCCCCTAAGAACCTTTTCACATGAGTTCATTGAGCTAAGGTCAAAGGAAGGTAAAAAGAAGGTGCTTCCGTTCCACTAGAAAATTCAAGGATAACAAGAACATACATTCAATGTAAACTTGAATAAGTAATAGGCACAACATTGCCACTTTAGCACAATAAAGAAACATATTTCTAATGTTTTGTATAACGAAAGGTATGAATTCAAGAACTAACCATCCATGGTGGTAAGTGTTATCTTGACCTTACTATCAAGATGGATGTGTGGGAAACAATACAGAGTTGAGTTTCATGTGAAAAGAGGCTAGAATAGGGTTTCTATGATGTCCTACGTGGATGGCTTTAAGAAGGTATGACACAAAATGACCTATTTGATGTCATACTGATTCCGATGGGAACTAAAGCCATCTGAAAACTTAGAGACACACTTGATTGTCAATCGTGCATGATACAATACTGACCAAATGCTACCTTTCGTCAAAAAGACCATTCATCTCAAATAGAGCACGAATATTGAAGGCATTTTCTGAGTTCTCCATAATTTCGATGACATGGATAGCATCATATTCCACAAAGTAAATGTTTCCAGAAAAGAAAATCATTTTAATTTCAACTGATAATTCCTCCTATATTGCTCTTTACCTCTCATTTTGGGCAAAACAATAAAAATAACATAGTGTTTTTAACGTATTCGGAGTGCACTCCTAAGTGCCCCTTGCTTGCATGAAAAGAAAACCAACATTTTAGACCCACCAAACCATCATAAAAACATAAATTCATACTCAATTATGCATGCATTGTAAACTACTTTGTTACTACTTAAATGTTGTTCTGTTCTTGTGTGGCTGAGTGTCAAATGAATCTAATGGGTGACCATTTTTATGGTCCTCAGTTGGTCCATAAAGATGGGAGACAAATACCACAAGGTTGCTTCTAATCCAATCAAACATAGCCGTTGCAAAATGGATTTTGTCTAGAAATGCCCATCCCTCCCACCTTCCCTTTTAGCATCAAAGTTGCTAGTTTTAGACCATGGCTTTTTGTACCCTGAATAGCCATACGAGAAATCCTCTATTCATTTGAGCATGCACCTTGTGTAGCAAAAACACATAATTGGATACTTGGAAGTGAAATTCCGTGCTAAATCTAACATATTTCCTGTTAATCACAGGCCTTGTGTGCTTGATTTTAACTTAGATGAAGAAACATTGATTCATGTGAAAGACTACAACTCCTTAACCTTGATTGATCCCTTGGTCTTATTACTATACAAACTAGGCACTATTTCAAGAAGGTTACCTCTGTAAATTGAGACTTAAGAGCAATCCTTAAGCCATTATAATGTGTAACTAATAGTGGAACCTTTCCCAAAGCATATCTTTATTGAAATTTTCTATCCTACCCACATGACATGTCCTGGTTATGCTTATCAGTAAGGTGAATTGCTATCATTTTCTTTTGGGTAAGCCAATTTTTCCTCCTTGATAAGGAGTATGTCCACCTCCACCTCACCACACATTCGAGTGAAGTTCATGAGCATCTACAACAAATGTAATTATTCAAAAGCACAAAACAAACCACTCATTTCTGATTTTTACCTCATAATTGAGTTTTCACATTACGTCTTATCAATCCAACATGATGTGTTTTGTCTTTTGAAAAATGGCACTATCCCCATAATCACCTAATTACTCTATCAATCATTCTTAATTTACCTCCATGGTATTTTTGAGTTTAAGGATTTCTATATATCACCTCAAGTCTTCTGCCCTGGTCAACGATTTCTCATGCATGGCTCGCTTGGAAAAATTTTAGTTTATGTGATGTTCTCCTTAGTACCTAAGAATATCACAAAAAATAGCTTTCATGAGAACAAATCACAATACCTTCAGCAAGTCTCTCACAAATTTATGGGATAGCTCTACTTCTACCCCTTGATCTTTTCTTTTACACTCTACTCAAGCTTAAAAGTAATTGGATTGCTTATCACAAAACAAATGTGATTATATGATGTAAAACAAGGTTCTTACTCTAAGGTTTCCAAATGAGCATGCCCTTGGCGACCAACTCAACTTATGTCGTTCTCCTACCAATGGTACATCATGATGAATGGCACAAGATCATTCAATGTGGTGCAAATCATGTTTACAAGGTGTAATACTTTCTCAAAGAAGGTTATGCGTTTCATTGTATGCCAAACTCTTGAAATGTTAGCAATTGCTTGCGGTTTTACCAAAAATCCAGCTTTTATCGTTTCTTTGTATTTGAATCCAAAGATAGAATAGTGTTTCATAACTTCCTTTGCATGCTCTTTTACCGACCGGTGTAGTAAGCAAAGCATCTTGTGCATAGATTCTAACTTACCTTTCAAACATGACCACAAATAAAGAAGACAAGGTTAGTATGGATTCCATCAAAACAAGACACAACATGGCCATGAATCGCAGTTAAGCGCTTGAATCATACCATACAATTGAAATTGACACAAATTTTATTGGAAGGACTCCCCACTACATTGTGGTATCATGTGGGTTGAACCATATACTTTTCCGACTTAGAACGTGTATTGTAATGTGGAATGCACTTGGTCAACTTAATGGAATAACATCTCACGAAAAGGACTATTTTTTTTTGCAAAAGCATGAAACGACAAAGGTCTCATCCATATCTTTCCATTAGGTGCAAAACAAAGTTCAAGAAACCACGAGGGATCTTGATCACCCCATTAACAACATCCACATGGCCAAAATACAACACTTCATGGGGAGTGTTGTATTTGAGTATTCGAATAGTAAAAACAAACTTAGAATTGAACAAATCTTCATCATGCCACTACGTTTACTACTTACAACACCTATCTTAATTAGAATGTGGGATCACATCCCCCAAATGTCCCATTCATGCAACAGACACTAACCATTGTTATTACCAAACCAAAATTTATCTCCAAAAGCATGTATACTGGCTCCTTGTAGTAAACTCTAAGCAAATATTAAAATTTCTTTAGAAACTTGAATAAACTTACTGTTGTAACCATCCAAAATAACGCTTTGCATACAAAACGTTGAAGTACTAAACATTCAGATGTGGCTTTGAAAAAATCATTCTATTTGGCATACTTTCACATCCAATTCAGAGTTTTAAGCTTCAAAATACTTTAGATTCTTATTCACACAACGCTAGATGCTACTTATTGATAAGTACACAGAAAGGAGGCCATTAGCAAAATGGTCAAAACACCTTTTTCGTAACTATGAAAAAACATCACATACGGCATGATGTTTAGTAACATTCAAATTATTTAATTTGTTTTTCATCCTCCTTCACAACTCGGACAAGTAGTGCCACTTTTCACTCAGATAAATGTGACAATTATTTTTTACTTTATGATAACCATCATGCCATCTAGGTACTCTCAGGATATCTTCAAGGAAAAAAATTTGTTATACATTAAAACCACTTTGTCATCCCAAGGCCATAAATGTGTGTTGTTTAATCTGCATCAGTGTTACAGAACTTCTCTAACGCATTTTCATGGAGCCATCAATCTCCACCCATTGTTGCTCTCTTTGTCACACTCTTAATGTTACATCCTCTCTTCCCCTATATCTTATTCCCTGAATGGATCATACCATATGCAAAGGTTATACCTGAATTTCGGGTTTACATGATTAATCTAATCTCTTTCCCCCCATAATGCATCAACCTTTTACAAACATGAATGATCATTCACGGGGTAACGTTCCTAAAAGTATGTATATGTGTTGTAATCTAAGTAACATGTGAAGAAAACACCTTTGTAAGGAAAAATCACTTTGCATTGAAAAATGTAGGTATGACTAATTTTGACATTCTTGTTCAACAATGTTTAATTGGTTTTCTTGAAGTGACTTAAATCCTTAAGCTGACAATGTCCTCTTGAATTCTTATCATCTCATGTTGTCATGAATTAATGTGATTATACTATGTTGAAATTCCTTGAACTTACTCCATTTCAAAGAAAATCCATCTTAGATTGTTTTCTTGAACTCCCATCTGCCTTCATTAAGGGAGTGAAGACTTACTCGGAAGTGTTACAAAAGGGATCAAAGATCCTATTATTCATGTCAATGTGATGTATTCCCGGTAATGTTTACTAAGGATGCCACATCACATGGATTTTAGAAGGCTTGATTCCATCACCTAGATATATTTTTTGTCTTAAGATGAAAATGTATCCTTTTTTATTTCCTTTTGTACAAAAACTAATAATAATCACGGTACTTTCTATAACAAGGAGAAATAAACCCAACTCCATCTTCATATTTGATAAAATAGCATATATTCTTACTCCTTGTTGTGATTATGGTTCCATTCCTTTAGTTTTTGAAACAATGATTTCGATTGGGAAACTATTGTTTTCAAATTAATAGATGTTCTTTTACATGCCATGTTACTATTCCAACAAAACCTCTCCAAAACGTGAATGAATAGATTTTAGTTTTTATGTTTGTAACATAATCATTCTCACATCATGTGTTTATCCATCCCATGATGAAAAGCTTATCCACGGGAGTTGGTTTTGCAAATTCAATTCATGTCTTTTTTTTTTAGGTTCTAATGAATTTGAATCCATAACTTTGTATTCTAATACATACCTTAATTTTTATATTAAATTAAGGAATGATCGCATAAAACTTTGAGAAAAATTATTCAATGATTTTTTTACTCCTTTGCTCAAAACAGTTCAATGATTTTGTCTCGAATACGGTCTTTTATATCTCATGAATCGTGTTCTGCTGTTTTTCAGTACTCTTTGTGTAGAATTAATGAAGAAAATAGTTAATGCAACAGGACGGCCGGTTCGGCCCACCCTCCTCCCGGAACGAGGGGTTGTTGCGCACCATTCTCGCATCTGCGAGGGCTGGCCGGAGGCCAGCACTTGGCTGGCTACCAGCCAGCTCGCAGCCGGCCAGCTGGATGGCCGCCGGTCGACCAAGTGACCGGGCGGCCATCGGCCGGCCAGCCACGAGCCGCCGATCATGGCCTCAGTCCGATCGACGGCTGAGAGGCCACGAGGGCCTCGAGGGCAAGGCCTCATGGCCTCGTGCCCTCGCCTCCCCTCGCCCTTCTTGCAAAACAAGCAAGCGAGGACTAGGGATAGGGGGAGCGAGGGTGAGGTCGAGAGAAATCTGGCATAAATCATTAGCGTGCCTTGCACGCGACGATTTTGCGCCAGAACGTAAATTGAAGTTTGTTCTCAACAAACTCCGACATAAAGAACAGAATAACTCGTGCGAACACACGAGTTTGAGGTTAAAACCCCTGGTTTGGGTCCCTAAACCACAGGTTTGGTTAAAAATGGATATGGACCTTCGAAGACTCAAAATATTTGAGTCTCCCTACTCTTGGCCGTTGATGACAATTGCCCCTCAGTCTTGCAAAGGGGAATAAACCCCTGATGCCGACTAAGAACGCCATTCTGCAAACTCCGAGGATGACATCAGAGAAGGAGCTGGAGACACGACATGTTACAGTGGTATCAGAGCTAGACGACCCTTGCGACCAAGAGTTTGACGGGAACGGCGGCTACGACAGAGATAAAACGTCGCCGGCAACTACATGCAACAACAGAAACGCCAGAAGGGATTATAGCATCAACACATCACCATTTGAAGCGCCGTAAAGTGCATTAGGAAGCTAAAGAAAAGCTATATTTTTTTGGGCTTCTTCTCCACAGCCTATCCTCACCTCCAGGGACCTAAGGGGATTTTTTGGGGACGGGGTGGGGGGTGCCCACCCCTAAACCACCACGTTTTCCCCTCTCTTCAAGGTTCCCTCCCTCCCTCCTTCAACCAACAAACAGGGACAACACTTCTTCTAAAGTTCAGGGGCTCTCAAATCTTGATGAAGCTCTAAATAGAGGGAGGACAACACCTTGGGAACTTTTGGCGGCTCCCCCAACGCCGTCGCCTCGAGGAGGACGCCACCAAGGGGTGAGAGACGTGCCAAGAAGACGTAAGAAGAGGCCAAGAAGACCAGAAGACATGAAGACAAGAAGTCAAAAATAAAAGTAGTATTTTTGCTCTTGACCTTGTACTTTCTTGTATTCTTGCTCTTTTTCTAATTTTTTGAGCAGTACTCACACTTCTAGTTACTCCCTTGTATTTTTTATTTCTGTTTTCCTAGATTGTAGTTGCTACCAAGTGACGTGAGTCAAGGCTTAAGAGGACTAGTTTTTAAACCCACTACCCTGTGCCGACGTGTTAGCCTAGGAAAATAGAAGTTTAAATTGAAATTGTCTCACCGATCGTGAGAGCTAGATTGAAGGAGGTGATTCCTCCTTCAAGTTGTGGGGTGATCCTCACAACGACCTTCACATGCTAGTTGCACGAACGACGAGATGGCAAGTGTCGGACCGTCTAAGACAAACAAGGGCAAGGTGGTCACGGCCTCAACACAAGCTTTTGCCGGACTCCAAGTTTTGGGAGCCGCCGTTGCAAGCACGGTTGCCAGCCATAAGGCCATCGTACCGCCAAGGGCAACCGTACCTCCGAAAGGCAAATGACACCAGCCTCGGCGATACCAAGCAGCGTGCAGAGGCCAAAAAGGTGCTCGACGAGCAACTCCACGCGCACGTGGGCGACCCCCACGCGATGCATGACGCGATGGAGGAGAATCTCATGGGGGGATACCCTGAGAAAGAGCACGATGCTGACAATGGCAAAGTTGACTAGGATCGCGACCATCGCCATCGTCGTGCGGCGATGGTCGCGAAGGCGACAAGGATCACCAAATCAAATAGTACCTTGCAAAGGGGTGGATCAAACCCAATAGCTCGCCGTACGATGCGCCGATCCTTTTTGTAAACAAAAAGGACGGTGGTTTGCGCATGTGCGTGGATTATCGAGCGTTGAACAAGCTGATTCTAAAAAATTGATTCTGCTTACTACGGATTGAGGACCTTTTTGACCAACTCCAAGGCGCAAAATTGTTTTCCTTCTTGGATTTGTCTCAAGGGTAGCATGAAATTTGCATCACTGAAGACGATGTGCCCAAAAACGCGTTACGAACGCTCATGGACAATATCTATTCCGAGTGTTATGCTTGGAGCTTACGAATGCCCCGGCAACCTTCCAAGGAGAAACAAACCGAACGTTCACCAAGAAAATTGGACAGTTTTTCTTGGCTTACCTTGACGACATCCTTGTTTTCTCTAAATCAATGGAAGAGAACATGAAAAATCTGTGCGTAGTTCTTGCAATCCTTCGAGAACCGATGTTCTATGCGAAAGTAAGCAAGTGCAATTTTGCACAAGAGGAACTCAAATACCGTGGACACATTGTCAGCAAGGACGGCATTCATGTTGACCCATGAAAGGTCCAAGCCATTATGGATTGGCTACGTTCCGAGAATGTTGGGCACATACGGTCTTTCCACGGCCTTGCAAACTACTTTTGTCAGTTTATGCAAAAGTATTTGACCGTGGTAACACCGCTAGCCAGGCTCACGCGAAACGACCTGCGTTGGGAATGGACATCTGATTCCGTGAACGCTTTTCTTAAGGTCAAAAAGCTCCTATCCAGAGCGCCCGTCCTCGCTCTTTTGGATCCATTGCAACCGTGGGAGGTTTGATGTGATGCGTTGGTAGTAGGAATCGGAGCCGTCCTCATGAAGAACGGTCATCCAGTTGCGTATGAAAGCCGGCGGCTCATTCCAACAGAAACGCGGTACACGACTGGGGATTAAGAGCTCCTTGCGGCACTTCACGCTTTCAAAACATGGTGTTGTTACCTCGAGGGTGCTAAAGGGGGTAGGACGGTCCTAATCGACCATAATCCATTGGTGTTTTTCCAAACGCAACTTAACCTGTCAAGACGACAAGCGCGTTGGAGCAAATACTTGAGTCGATTCGTGTTCACATGGGAATATAGGCCAGGACGCATCAATGGCCGATCCACTAAGCCGACAGCCAGTGGAAATTAAAGCAACCACGGCAATCAGTGGGTGTTTTATGGTCATTGCAACAGTAACAGTACAACCACCACATCCCCTTGCACCTCTGTGACAACCACCACGAGAGATTATCCATTACAATGGTTTTGTAAACAGGATCCGGATGGGATACTGTGAGGGTTCTTGGTTTCACAACTCTAGAAATCTGGACAAGTATGGCTTCGTGGAGGCCGCAAGAGTCTTCCGGCACGGAGAACAAGTTGTGCCAAACTTGGGAGACCTTTGAGCAAACGTTATCTCCCAGTTGCACGACCCGCCGGTCGCAGGTCATGTGGGACCCCGAAAGACCGGACAGGCACTCTAGGACCATTATTGGTGGCAAAGGTGGAGTGTTGATGTCCATAAGCATTGCATGACATGCGACCTATGTCTTTGGAATAAGGCTAGTAACAAGAAGCTTGCTGGACTCCTCCAACAGCTTCCCATTCCTGGGACTCCATGGGAGTACGTCAACATGGACCTCATTATTAACCTTCTGGACACAGGCCGTGGCCATGATGCCATACAAGTGGTTGTGGATCTTTTGACAAAGATGACACACTTCATTCCAAAAATCACTAATGTGAACGTAGAGGAGACCGCTCGTCTCTTCTTTGAGGCTGTCGTAAAGTACCACAGCTTGCCGTTGCACATTATCTCCAATGGAGATCGAAAATTTGCGAGTAAGTTCTGGCAAAAGATGCACGAATGATTTGGTAGTGATTCACAAATGTCGAGAGCATTTCACCCCCAAACTGACGGACAAACAGAGCGCATGAATTGCACTCTAGGGCAGATGCTCCACATGTGCGTGGACCTTGCCTTCCATGATTGAGACGAATTCCTACCATCGGTAGAGTTTGTGGTGAACAACGCAAAAAATGAGTCTGCACATTTCACACCGTTTGTGCTAGTGGTCGGCATCTAGTGGTACCCTCTTCATTGGTGAAGAGTGGGAGTACAAAAGGGTTCGTTCCTTCCACTCAAGCCTTTGCTAAGCGCATTGACTCCTTGTTACAAGAAGCGAAGGGTCACCTTCAAGCATCTCGGCACCGAAAAAAGGCATATGCCGACAAAGGTCGTTGGGAGGTCTCGTTTGACATCGGCGACAAAGTGCTGCTTATCACTAAAAACCTTTAACTGAAGTTGCCACGGGCAAGAAAACTTCTACCAAAATGGATTGGGTCGTTTCCCATTGTGGCACACATCGGGCCTGTGGAATACGGATTGCTACTTCCGCCAAGTATGAACATACATGACGTGTTTGATGTGAGCCAGTTAGCTTCATACACGGCAAAAGGAACCGTTCAGCTACCGCTTGCGGTCTTGGCTACCGATGGCCAATACGAGGTCTTGCGCCTACTCTAACACCAAAAGCGTACTCTACGGTCGCGCGTTGTCAGGGAGTACCTCGTTCATTGGGCCGGTTGTGGACCGTAACACAATAAATGGGAACCAGAATCTTGGTTGCCCACAGGGGTGGTCAACGAGTACTGAAGCAAGCTTGCAGCTTGCACAGATTGACGTGTGGCACGAGGTACCACCTGAACGCAGAAAATTTGAACAACATTCCGAAAGGGCAGCACTCATGGACAGCGACCATAGGAGGTGGGGGACGCCCAACATAGTTGTCGCGCGGACGCTCCAGCCTAAAGGGGAGAGGTCGCTAGCCGTGCTGACCTACAAGCTGTACCTTAGGTCTTAGTACCATGCACGTGTTCATGTTTAGCTTGTGATTGAAGTTATTTATTTTCATTGACAGTATTGATGACCTAGTGACTTACATCCTACTTGTGTTCATGAATCGGGACGGTTCATTATAAGTGGGGAGGAATGCAGCAGGAGGGCTGGTTCGGCCCTCCCTCCTCGCTCAAGCAAGGGGTGGTTACGCACCACCCCTCTCGTTAGCGAGGGCTGGCCGACGGCCAGCACTCTGCTGGTTGCCGCTAGCTTCATGCCTGCCGGCTGGACGGCCGGCCAAGTGACCGGCCGGCCACCGATCGGCCAGCCACCAGTCGCTGATCGCGGCCTCAGCCCAATCGTTGGGTGAGAGGCCACAAGGGCCTTAAGGGCAAGGCCTCGTGGCCTCGTTCCCAAACCCCCCGTCGCCATCCTTGCAAAACAAGCAAGAGAGGACAAGGGATAGGGGGAGCGAGGATGAGGTCGAGAGAAAGCTGGTGCCAAATCGCTCGTGTGCCCTGCACGGGACGATTTCTCCCCAGAACGCCAAAAAATGAATCAAAGTCCGTTCTTGACAAACTTCAACATAAAATAAACAAAGATAACTCATGCGAACACACGAGTTTGTGGTTAAAACCCTTGGTTTGGGTCTAAAAACTAGGGGTTTGGTTAATACCGGATATGGGCCTTTTGAGACTCTAAATATTCGAGTCTCCCTGCCCTGGGTCATTGATGACGATTGCCTCTGAGTCTTGCGAAGGGGGGTAAGCCCCTGACACGGACTGAGAACGCTATTCTACGAACTGCGATGACGACTTCAGAGCAGGAGCTGGAGACACGACACGTTACAGTGAATAAGCATACTACATATATCTTAAAACACCATACTTGAAGGTAATACCAGAGAATTTGACACTTGATACATCAGTGCATTATGAATTAAAACATGAGTTGATTTTCATCCCAAAGACTTGTAGATTTCCGTTATTAGAAGCCATTGCTAAAGAATTCGATACTTGTTGATTCATGTTTTCACGGCTTACACAGGTGTCACGATATCTAAATTCTTTTCATTATTCATTGTTCTTACATTTTTTATAGCAAGCCTTGTGTAATTAAAGCTATTTTTCTATTCGATTTAATTTATTCCCAAGCATTTATCAAGAAGAGCTGATGTTTTGGCTCATAGTTTACATACTTAGAGAGTAGTTTTTTCTCTAATTTATGAAGATCTTAGGTTTTTTCTCCTTGCATGTGGTGCTATAAGGGATGAGATTGGATATAAAAAAATACTAGTAAACTATTTGAAAACTAATGAGAATGTATGTTTTCACATGCTTTTACAAAATTTGAAACTTGCCTCTTGAGTAAAGAAGAGTTTGAAATTCGTGGATGAGCACGCAATATTGTTTACTACGCATATGAGCACACATTTCTGAAAAAATCAAGAGGTTGAAATCTGTCACAAAGTACACATTTTTGTCAAAGTTTCCAACCTTATGCCTGGTACGTAATGTATCGTACAATACTATTATGTATGCATACCAGTTTTCTATCATTTTAAAGATATAATTTTTGTTTGTTTAAAAAACTTATGCGTTCATTATGTATGTTACATGGATGAGGAAAAAAACATTGATTTTAAATCATTTATTTGTTATTGAATGAAATGTACTCTATTTTTTGTTTTCCATTCAAAGTTGAAGTTTTTTGTGCTTGTATGAAAATTTGTGCCATGTGGAGAGCTTGATTTTTTTGAACTTCAAAAATAACATGAATACCATTTATCTTTGCACATTGAGATGAGGATAACGTATGTGAGAGTGTTCTTCATACAACGGGTGAGGTTTTGTTTTTGTAGCATCCCAAACGGATAGCACGACTCAAGCTTTCAAAAATAAATGGGGTTGTGTTTCTTTGCAAGAAGAAAAGTTTAGAATTTATTTAAAATATCTTTCATGGTACCTTCTTTACGTGGCGTAATGTTGATATATTTTAAAGAGTGTGTGCTGTCTGGAAATTGAACTTTGATTGTGAAGTAGTTTTGTACTCAAACGCTTTTTTGTCACTCCTGCATGTACATTTGTGAACCGGTCCTATCAGTGAAGTTCACAATTTTATAATGTTGTGCTTTACAACAATTCTTTTATATCAACATCTATTGACTTCTAAGCTTCCGGTTTCGTTTTCGAAACCTTGCCAGAATGGCATGAACCTTGCCAGAATGGCATGAAGCAGCGAGCTTTCACATGACCAGCGAGCTCGTTTTGAACGGAGCGAACACGCTCGCTTACCTAAGGAGCTCGTGCCCTCGTGCCCCTCTCTCTTTTTCCACCTTCGAAATCCTTTTTTACCCTTTCCAGCCGCCGTGCTCGTGACAGTCTTGGGACCACGCACACTCGTACGTTTGGGCTTACGGTATGAAACGAACTCTACGGGTCCTTCGTCCTTCCCATCGAGACGCCTAGTGATGCCGCTCCAGTACAAGAGAGAAATCATATCTAATGACAGGGAAAACTCCTACATTGTAGGACAAGCGATGCATGCATGCCGCAAAGTTCGAAGGCGGATTCTGGAGGCCGTTCGGAGTAGAAAAAGACTCTTCTTCATTGCCTCTATTCACTTCCGCTTCGGCCCTTGCGGTTACAAGCAAATTGTTGAGCCCAAGCGAAAAGAGAGGCGACAAAATACCCGCTGCACGCATGGATTACACGACAGTCCTGCGGGCGCACGCGTCCACAGAAGATTCGAGAACATGTCAAATGCACCTGCATCGATCCAGCGTCACATGTCAAGATCTGCATTCAGACGACTGACAACATTTCTCATCAACTTTACCCCCTGACACACGAAGTGAAAAGCGACGAAAACATTCTGAGTCGTCTTGTAGAGAAAGTGGCTAGATAAAAAGGTTCTTCATACCGATCCAGCCGCGGCATTGATCATGGACTGGAAGGCAGTTGGGGCCCAAGCTACTGGTCCAAGGGGAAAGAGGAATGGCTGGGATGCACGACAAGGGCCTTGGCTGGCAAGGGGTGGGTGGGAATGGGAGTCCCGCCGGCTCTTTTGCTGCCATCACCATTCGTGCTTCGCGGTAGTTTCGTCGCAGAAAAGTGGGTGAAACGGAGCCCACTCACCCACTTTTTCATCGCACTCGCTCATCGTTGTCCATTTCGCAAGACGACAAAACAATTTGTTTCACAACTTTTCGCACAAACGGACATCGATTCGCAACCGTAGCTTCACGGAGAAGGACTTGACGGGACTCGGAGGCTGTCCACTTCAACCGGGAGGCAAGGACATTTGAAAAAATCTTCATTGTCCGCTATACTAGAAGGCCTGCCTTGACGTAGTTTGCGCACCAAACCCCACCATCGCGCCAATTCACACGCAGTCATCGCAGAACTTGGTCGCACGCTTCCAAGCCTAAAACGAAACATCACCTTTGTGCTTTTGGAGCCGAAAACCTAGTCGTCATCCTTTTCCTAGCTTCTACGTTGAATAAGCTCTCCTTTCCCACGACTTCCAGCCAATTCATTCACATTCGGAAAATTTGTTTGCAAACATCCCCATAGTCCATCCAGTAATAATAGCCGTAACCTTACTTTGCGAATGACTCAAACTTTTGTGGGGAAGCTTATTCGACAACTAAGATGTGGGATGAAATTCAATTGACATCAGAGGGGTATGCTCACAAAACATAAAAGTACACAAAATATGAAAGCAAAATGCACTTCTCTTTGATCGATCAAAACTTATCATCGAGAAAAAAGAAACCAAAACACTTACATCTGTAAACACCAACCCATGTGATGTATCTACATGTACAACGAATGCTTGAATATATACATTCATAAAGATATGTGTGCATAGATATAAGTAATGGCATAAAACTGTATATAAATCACCATAAAGATACAGGTATACATAAAGTTGTAAGAATATGTGTGCATATGTA
>SZWC01020855.1:44280-48049 GCA_023375785.1 Penium margaritaceum
GATATAGAGATAGATATAGATATAGATAGAGACATAGATATAGATGTTGATATAGATATAGATATATATATATATATAGATATATATATAGATATAGATATAGATATAGATATAGAGATAGATATAGATATAGATAGAGACATAGATATAGATGTTGATATAGATATAGATATATATATATATATAGATATATATATAGATATAGATATAGATATAGATATAGAGATAGATATAGATATAGATAGAGACATAGATATAGATGTTGATATAGATATAGATATATATATATATATAGATATATATATAGATATAGATATAGATATAGATATAGAGATAGATATAGATATAGATAGAGACATAGATATAGATGTTGATATAGATATAGATATATATATATATATAGATATATATATAGATATAGATATAGATATAGATATAGAGATAGATATAGATATAGATAGAGACATAGATATAGATGTTGATATAGATATAGATATATATATATATATAGATATATATATAGATATAGATATAGATATAGATATAGAGATAGATATAGATATAGATAGAGACATAGATATAGATGTTGATATAGATATAGATATATATATATATATAGATATATATATAGATATAGATATAGATATAGATATAGAGATAGATATAGATATAGATAGAGACATAGATATAGATGTTGATATAGATATAGATATATATATATATATAGATATATATATAGATATAGATATAGATATAGATATAGAGATAGATATAGATATAGATAGAGACATAGATATAGATGTTGATATAGATATAGATATATATATATATATAGATATATATATAGATATAGATATAGATATAGATATAGAGATAGATATAGATATAGATAGAGACATAGATATAGATGTTGATATAGATATAGATATATATATATATATAGATATATATATAGATATAGATATAGATATAGATATAGAGATAGATATAGATATAGATAGAGACATAGATATAGATGTTGATATAGATATAGATATATATATATATATAGATATATATATAGATATAGATATAGATATAGATATAGAGATAGATATAGATATAGATATAGATATATATAGATATAGATATAGATATAGATATAGATATAGATATAGATATAGATATAGATATAGATATAGATATAGATATAGATATAGATATAGATATAGATATAGAGATAGATATAGATATAGATAGAGACATATATAGATATAGATATAGATATGGACATAGATATAGACATAGATATAGATATAAGTATATATAAACATAAATATAGAGATATGGATAATAAATGGATATATACATGTGTTTAAAGATATATTCAAATAGAAATAGAGTTGTAAAAACATTATGCATGAATAGATTTTGTGATTTTAAAATTTTTGAAATGACTAAATTTTTAGGTATTCATGAAATTAATTTAAAATTTCGTGAAATAATGTATATTTTCATTCAAATATCTCCTTTTTATTAATGTAGTTTGATGTGCAACTACTTTTGTGAATGCTTTGGTTTCTCAAAGGAGATGAGTGATGGATTCATTATTTTTTGGTTCGTGAAAATGAATTTTTATCCTTTGGAAAACACTGAAAACCAATGTATTTAAGGAATTCCCTTTTCGTGGACCCATACGTCATGTTACATTTTCTTTGTAATGTACCCTGAAAGTATGGCTATAACAAGAATATTTCGTTACTTTCGAGGCAGATTTGTACGTTTTGTATTCGACCTGGTCTTCTTGAAGCCAAGTCCTGTATTAGGGGTTTTCGTTGCGGTTTCACCTATGCGACAAACCTGTCCGCCACCCATGTTTTGCATGTTCGCCCTCAACCATCCACGACGACCGGTGGGTGGGTAAACTTGGGGGTGGGAATAACTCGCATTCCCACTCACCCTTTGCCAGCCGTGGCCAAGAGGAGTGGAGCTTTCTTAAGGCTACAGTGAATGACGCAATCGACAGCACTGATGGAAAACCTGGGCTTATTCGATCATGTCCTTTTTTAAAGAGATCAATTTTACTTCTTTCTAGAGTCAAGTATTGGCATAGTTTCTACGGATTCCTACGTTGGTTCGATAAGCCATTCTTCTTTCAGGGAGGCATTCAAAAACTTCACGCGACTCAAGTACATTAAAAAAGAAAGAACAGACTGGAACATCAGAAAGCCAGCTGGCGAGATGTAAGTGGTCTAAAGAATGAGGCTACCCATTGGCGTTTCCTCAACGCAAACATCCTCGTCCAAAAAGAGAGGAAGAGCCGCGATACCTCATTGGCTGTTCGAGCGCTGGGATGTTCATGACGTCATTATCCAATGAGGCTCTATCATAGCACACTTGACATAAATGCGGCGAGCTCGAGCCCATTCGTTGCGACAGCCCACGGAGAGAGAAAAATAGTACATGTTTTGAGGGCGAAATAGCTCATGTATATCCACGAAAGCGTGTCCATAAGCCTCCTGTATCCAGAAGTCAAATAAGAAAGAGCGGAGTGACTATACACCCCAAGTTTCGTACAATAAGCCCCATCCGCCCTTTCCTCGTCACCATAAGCCCCATTCGCCCCTCCGCCACACCGATAAGCCTCATCCGCCCCTCCGTCGGGACGATAAGCCTGATCCGCCCCTCCACTAACACGATAAGCCTCATTGGCCCCTCCGCCGGCACGATAATCCTCATTCGCCCGTACCCATGAACAATATGCTCCATATACCCCATGGAATTGTCCAAGTCGTCATGTGACGGCATATGGTTCATTTTCTAGCAGGAGAAGGGTGTCTTGGTATTATTTTTTTACTTTTCCAACAATTTGTGCCTCGATTCATACAACTACGCTGCATGCATGTAGTCGATACTTGTACATTACCATGAAGTCGACATCGAAAATGTTCCAGTACTCGAAAATCTGTGGTTGAACGTCCTTCATGCGCTCGATAATTGGGAGTATCCTTTCTTTGTGAAAATAATTCGAGGACTCGGAGTTTCCGTTAAACCCCACATCGCACGTCTGCATGGCCGTCTCACCAGCACATGCAATGTCCTCGTAACATTGAAACACTCCCTGCGAATACTCGGCCCTCAGCTGGCGTGCTTCATGCACCGGCATCCAAACGTCATGCCGCGCCTCACTGCTGTATGGCTAGCGCAGCAAGCGATAAGCGTGCGAATGACATTGCGCCGCTGGACCAGTCGACAACTGTCCGTGTTGCAACTTCCGCGGCACGCCATGACGGGCTGCCAATCACATGTCGCTGTCACATCCTTTCAACCGGGGGTGACTATGGGCATGTCGTTGGGTACCGAAAACCATGGTGTACCATTAGTTGCCGGCGGACAGTGGATGACATGCACTACAGTCACAGAAGACGTGCATGAAGAGGGGTATCGGCGGTCAGTACCCTCATCCTACTTGTACACGTATTCTTGGATTGTCCGCCGCTTGCATCACATGTTGCGGCAGGGTGCCTGTCCACTTTCATCCGTTGTCATTCAGTGTTGCGTCGTCGTCGTTGACGCCGTCACCGCTCCCTCTAATGATGTTGCTTCTGCTGTTGCATCCTTCGTGAAGCCGGAATGGTGGACGACCAAGTCGTCGAAGACGCCGGTTGTTGGTTTTTGCACATCTCTCATTGTGCTCTGTTGTGTCCTCCCGGCTTGTGTACATCGGCGTGCAGATGACTGACGGCGAGACTCGACGCTGATGGAGTGTCGTCCGGTGGAGCCGACGCAC
>SZWC01020857.1:941-46031 GCA_023375785.1 Penium margaritaceum
CCCCCCCCTGCCCCCTTTCGCCCGTCCCTAAGCGTGCAATGCTCGTGGGGTGCAGAGAACACGCGTGTGTCGTACCCTGTCGAGTACATCCCCAACGCCCTCATCCCGGGAGTTGCGGGCCATCCCACCAATATTATTCTACTGACGTGCGACGCGTTCGGAGTGCTGCCGCCAGTCAGCCGCCTCACCGTGGAGCAAACCATGTACCACTTCATCTCTGGCTACACCGCCAAGGTACTGCCGCCCGTGCCTGCTAACCTTATCGAACCGGGTGGTGGCTTTGAAATATTCGAATTCAACACTTTCACTTTGAAACCGTTCACATCATCATCTGCCACTCCTGCAAAACAAAACAGAACAAAACAGAGTCAAGCTCGCATCCCGTGGCACATAAGAACCAAGTCATGTGTGCATGCGCGCAGGTCGCCGGAACTGAGGAGGGTGTGACAGAGCCCGAGGCTACGTTCTCGGCATGCTTTGGCGCCGCCTTCATGGTTTGGCACCCGTACAAGTACGCCTCGCTCCTCGCAGAGAAGATGCAGAAGCACGGCGCCACAGCGTGGCTCGTCAACACCGGCTGGACCGCCGGCGGCTATGGCGTTGGCCACCGCATGAAGATCAAGGACACGCGTGCCATCATCGACGCCATCCACGACGGCTCTCTCACGGCCGACGACGTGGAGTACGTGAAGACGCCTGTGTTTGGCCTGCAGGTGCCCACCACCTGCGCCGGCGTGGCTCCTGAGGTGCTCCAACCCGAGATGCAGGTGAGTTGCGACAACCCGAAAGCACTGGACGACTGTCCACAAAATCACGTCCAAATCGGTTTGTGAGGAGACTGGCTCTTGTCTGACTCAATGTGAGGCCATTGGGGGCCATGCTAGCGCAGTCTGGGTATGGGCATGATTTGTGCTAGCAAAGTTTGCTGACGTTCGCTTATGGTCTGTCCACATGCTTGAGCCTTTCGTATCATGTCATTGTGAACTAACTGTCTTAATCACTGTTGGGCTGCAGTGGGAGGACAAGGAGGCCTACCGCAATACTCTGGAGAAGCTGGGCAAGCTGTTCCAGAAGAACTTCAGCAAGTTCATGGAATTTGAGATGGGTGGTGACACGTACGACATGCCTGAGGCTGTGGTGGAGGCTGGTCCCAGAATTTGACTTGAGGATGATCTCCAGTGTGTTAGTGTACCCTACTTATCGATTATGTATTAGGACGCTATCAGCAATTAGGTACGCATTGTGTCTAGTTTGTTCCTATCCCTCTCCCTGTATCCGTCTCCCTCTATCCCTTCCTCTCTCTCTCTCTCTCTCTCTCTCTCTCTCTCTCTCTCTCCAATTCCCTATGTAGCTCTGCACGGCCCTCCAATGCCCTTCATCCCCTCATCCCTCATTCCCTCCAACATGTTCTCACTGCCACAAACATGTCCCTACACAGTTGTGCAGCAGAAGGTGACGGAGTGAGAGGAGTGCAGTGTGAAAGCATGAGCAACACGTGAGGAGAATTGTCAGGGGTACAATTGAGCACAAGTGGTGTTTCCTGCTCTGCTCGGCATGCACGCTCGGTTTGAATGCGAGCAGCAAAATTTTCCAGCCCTCTCACTGTCAGCATGTCCACACCAACAGAAGTCTGAGACATTTCCCACTCGGGTATACCTGCGGTAACTAAGTAGAAACTCGAGAACATTGTGCCAGTGGTGTCTGTCAGTGCCTCCATGGGAGCACATACCCTTTGTTCTCTCCAATCTTAAGTGATTTGTGTTGAGGACACAGGGTGGACTGATCTTTCGGTTTGTTTTCACAACGCTGTGCGGAGGTGGCCATCCACGAGGGCACCCACGGGTAGTCTCTTGTGGAACCACACTCCAACCCTTGTTGATGTTTTGTGGTCAAGTTGGTGGCCCATCACACTTTCACACATGTAGAGGAGATCGAGTACTCTGACTTCGTTGGAGCTTAACCCTACAGGATGGGAACCAAGTGAGAAGATGCAAGGAAGCTTCCTAGCAACACTCTCGTTGACCAGGCGTCAGTGCCTAATCAGACGGTGACGACAGTCACAAGTCGTGCACGCAACGGCAAGAGTTTGGCTAGGGGACACAAGGCAAAGTGTCTGAATGCTTCAATAGCATTTACAGAGAGAGATAACAAATGACAGGTCCATGGCAATGAGAAGATTCACCACAGCTTCCTAGCAATGCTGCTGATGACGTGGCGGCATAGACCAGTCAGCTTAACGCACGAGCATGCAAGCGGGTGCGAGAACAGCAAGGATCAGACTAGGAGAGGCAAGACAAGTCTCAGAAGCTGCATTGCAGTGAATGTGCAGAGAGAGTTGACAAATGACAGGTCCACAGCATAAATAGCCGCCGCGGCTCACAGCGGGTGGCTCACGCGGCGGCACCTGTCTGTCGTGAACCGGCCCAAAACCACTGTTTTGGCCATAACTCTGCGCACAGGCGTCCAAACGGGGCGCCGTCTGATCCTACGGATGCAAGACAAAAAGACGGACACAACGACTGGTCACACGTCTATGTCCAGCAGCAGCCGGAGAGTGTAAGAAAACAAACATGCAAATCAGCCTGGCAGGGCTGTCCACCGATAAAATCCTGAATGTCTCCAAACGCAGTCCGTAGGTCGTGGCACCCCTCCGGTACACCAGGTAGGCTACCAGGCTGCCTCCAGTGGGTGGAGGACCACCTCAGGGGGGTCCGTCTCCAGCTGGACCCGCCTCAGGGATCTGCACGAGCATGGACACGGCCGAGTGGTCACAACCAACTGTACAACTGTATATGTCTGACAGCATCACAACACTCCCCCAAGACCCGACGGTACGCATGTCCATACACGTGCAGATTGCGTCCCGGTTCAACACAGAGTGCTCAACAGAGACCATGACAGTCACCCACTCTCAGACAGGGGTCGCAAACCGACGGACCGAACAGCCCCGAGAAACTTTCCACGAGCCAGTGCCTTAGTCAGAAAGTCAGCGCGCTGCAAGTCTGTGCCCACCCAGACGATGGAGATCAACTGCCGCTCCACCAGATCACGCACGAAATGGTACTCGACAGCGATGTGCTTCGTGCGTGCGTGGAACACACAAGAGTTCTCAGCGATCGCGAGAGCACTCTGGTTGTCGCAGCGGAGGATGATGATAGGCACCGACTGGCCCAAACACTGAAACAGCCGCTGCAGCCACACTGCCTCAGCGGCGCCAGCACCCAGAGCAACATACTCAGCCTCTAAGGAGCTGCGAGTAATGCACCCCTGCTTGCCGCTGCGCCAAGACACAACGGTGCCACCAAGGAGGAACACGTAACCCTTGCGGCTGTGTCCATCGGGACTCCACGCCCAGTCGCTGTCGGTGTAGCCATCTACCACAACCGAGCACTGTCTCCGAAAGCAGAGACCGTGATACGGTGTGGAGACCACGTACCGGACGACTTGCAAAGCTGCGTGCAGAGCGCGAGCCCGAGGGGACTGACTGAACTGTGCGAGTAGGTTGACAGCGAACGCAATGTCAGGACGTGTGGTCGTGGCCAAGTACATCAGTGAGCCAATGATGCGCAAGTACAGGGTCACGTCCACAGCCTCGCCCAGATCGGCTGGGTCTGTCACCTTCAGAGCGTCCTGCCCATTGGGAGTGATGGGTGACGAGGCGGTGGGGACAGCGGCAAGGAGGTCAGCAAACCGCTCCCCCACCACCTGTGCGTATCGTGCCTGATGGAGGAGTGTCCGTCGACGACGGTCACGCATAATCTCCATCCCAAGGAAAACAGCCGCTGGACCGAGGTCCATCCTGTAGGCGGCCTGCAGGACCGCCTTGGCCTCCTTCACGGCCTCCAGTGAAGGGGACGCAATCAGGAGATCGTCCACGTACACCAGAATGGCAGTGAGGTGCTCGGCTGTCCGTCGGATGAAGAGTGACGGATCGGCGTCGCTCTGGACGTACCCGGCCTACGTGAGGGTGCGAGTGATCTCTTGGTTCCAGCACCGGGGCGACTACTTCAGACCATACAAGGCCTTGCGCAAGCGCCAGACCTTGTTGCCTTCGACCTCAAACCCAGGTGGCTGGACCATGTAGATTTTCTCCTCCAAGGTGCCATGGAGGAACACATTGTTCACATCCATCTGGTGCAGTTCCCAATCATGATGGGCGACCACACCAAGTAGCACGCGAGCTGTGGTCATGCGACCAACAGGGGCAAAGGTGTCAGTGAAGTCCACCCCCTCAACCTGAGAGAACCCCTTGGCAGTCAAGCGGGCCTTATAGCGGTCCAGTGAGCCGTCAGGCTTCACCTTCTTGCGAAAGACCCACTTGGCTTGCACGACCTTCCGTCCCTCAGGATGGTCGACCAGCTCAAAAGACTCCGTGCTCCCGGATGGCCCTGAGCTCGTCCTCACAGGCGGCTCGCCACTGCTCAGCATCATCTCCTGAGAGCGCCTCCTTTAACGTGTCTGGATCGGGGACCGCCAAAGGAGAGTTCCAGGTGGCCAGGACACACGCCTCGCGGGTCGGACGGACCACAACTAGGTCAGCGGCAGCTGCCTGTGCAGCCTCGTGCTCGTCAGCGATTAGCTGGTGCCCTATGGGACAGGCTGGGTGCACCTCCGTGTAGGTGCCCTGGACACTCAGGCCGAGAGCCTTCGTGCCAGGGTCACCACTGTGCACGCTGAGCGTGCGTCGTCTGGGTGGCACAACCGCAGTCGGAGGTGCACGTGAGGCCAGTGGGCGGAGACGTCCACCTGGCCCACGGGAGTAGCTAGAGTCTGAGCTGATCGATGGCTCAGGTACAGGGAGGGTAGGCGCTGCGTCTGGAGACACTGCAGGCGCGGGCGAGTCAGTCGCGGCAGGCGCTGGCGAAGCAGGCGCGGGCGAGACAGTCGCGGCAGGCGCGGGCGCAGGCGAGGCAGGTGCAGCTCCCGCGGGCGAGGCGGTCTCGGCAGGTGTGGGTGAGGCAGGCGCTGTCGGCGCAGGCGAGGCAGGTGCAGCTCCCGCAAGCGAGGCAGGCACCGCGGGGGCAGGCGAGCCAGGAGACGAGGCAGTCGTAGCAAGTGCGGGCGAGTCAGTCGCGGCAGGCACTGGCAAAGCAGGCGCGGGCGAGACAGTCGCGGCAGGCACGGGTGATGCAGTCGCGGCAGGCGCAAGCGAGGCAGGCGGAGAGACCACAGGCCCGACAACAATGATAGCCGGGTCAATGGTGACCAGTGACGTTCCCACCTCGGAGGCACCCTGGACGGACTCACCCTGTGGAGCAGACTCCCCCAGCCGACGGGAGGCCTCACAGGTGGGAACGTGAGACGTTGCCTGGGTGAGAATGGCAGACAGGTCGCGGTACGACAATGCCTCAAAGAACAGCGCGTCGCGCGACTCAACAATGCGGTGTCGTCCTGCATCCCAGAAACGCCATGCTTTGGAGCGTGGGGAGACACCGAGGAAGGCACACATTCGGCCGCGCGGAGAGACCTTGGACCCCTGTTGGTCCTCGGTGTACCAGACGCAAGCCAAGGAACCCCAGACGCGAGCAAGCCTGAAATCCGCACGGTGACCGAACCACAGCTCATACGGCGTGACGTGGTCCGGCAAGGTACCATGCGGGAGGCGGTTCCAGACCCACGTCATGTAGGCGAAGCCCTCGAAGGCGAAGGACTTTGGGAGACCGCTCTCAGCGCGCATAGCGCGAACCGCATCCTCCATGGTGCGGTTCCAGCGCTCAGACACACCGTTCTGCTGTGGCGTAGCAGGCGCCGAGAGCTGGTGACAGATACCAAGCTCGGCGAAGTGAGTGGTCAGCTCACTGAGATACTCACCGCCGCGGTCAGAGCGGAAGGTGTGAAGGGAGTGACGAGAGTGACGCTCAGCCATCACAAGCCACAAGCGCATGGCAAGAGTGGCATCGCTCTTGNCGCATAGCGCGAACCGCATCCTCCATGGTGCGGTTCCAGCGCTCAGACACACCGTTCTGCTGTGGCGTAGCAGGCGCCGAGAGCTGGTGACAGATACCAAGCTCGGCGAAGTGAGTGGTCAGCTCACTGAGATACTCACCGCCGCGGTCAGAGCGGAAGGTGTGAAGGGAGTGACGAGAGTGACGCTCAGCCATCACAAGCCACAAGCGCATGGCAAGAGTGGCATCGCTCTTGTGGCGAAGGCAGTAGACCCACCGCATGCGGGTGAAGTCATCCGTGAGGGTAATGACATACCGACCACGGTCAGCGACAGACTCGACATGGAGAGGTCCGAGGAGGTCCGAGTGGACAAGCTCTAGAGGACGTTGCGCGCGAGTGACGGAGGCAGGATAAGTGCAGCGATGCATTTTACCCTGAGCGCAAAACAGACAGTCGGTCTTAGACGGCTTCTCGAAGGAAGCCGCGTCAAGACCAAGGGCGAGCTGTGTACGGATGAGCTTGGACACAGTGTCCGTGCCCACATGACAGGCGCCGGTGTAACAGGCGCTGGTGGTCACGGGACAACACCCCCGTGACAAAGACGCGAGCAGACGAGCAAGGGGAAGAGGCAGGGGCAGAGCAGCGCGCTATGCGATACAGGTCATCCACAACAGTGGCACGCAACACAACCGTAGAAGTGCCAAATGCTGTGATCGTGGCATCATCAGAGGAGTGGTGAACAGAGAGACCCATCCTCGTGCAGGCACGGACAGAGAGCAGGTTGAGCTCGAGATCAGGCACAAACAGCACGTCAGAGAGGTACACGGGACCAGACGGACCATCAAACCGTACGACCCCTGTCCCCTGAACAGGTAGTGACTGCCCAGAACCTGTCCGCACTGACCGAACAGACCCAACAGGACCAAGCACGACAAAGGCGGTACGGTCGCAGGTCATGTGGTGAGTGGCCCCTGAGTCAATGATCCAGTGACGACTCGCCTCACAACCTGTGGTGGTCACGGTGCAACGAGCAACGGAGCACGCTGCCTCTGCTGGACGCTCAGCAGGTGTGGCAGGACAGCGGGACAATGCACGACGATGCGACTCATCCAACCACTCTGTGCTGTCAGACTCATCCTCACCAGGCGACGCAGCCCCCCCACAAGCATGACCACGTGCAACAAACACAGATGAACAGTCAGTCTGTGGACCACTCGGCTGTGACAGCACACTCGCACCTCCCTGAGAGCGAAGTGCCAGCAGTCGACGTAGCTCTGCAATGGTCTGGTCCCTCGGTTCCGGGGTGGTGCTCCCCCCGGATGGCGGCGGGCCTGTCGCCGGTGCTGCACCTGAGGTCGCCGCGGCACGGGCTGCTGCTCCAGTGCGGATCCGCTCCTTGTGGGCTGCCTGAAGACCGCGGGTGATCCTCGCCCAGTCCAGCTCCTGCTGACACTCAGTGTAGCGATGAGATCCGCCGTAGTTGTGGCAGCGGACAGGCCGTCCGATGCCACCAGAAGGCTGCTACGGTCCCTTCTTCTTTTTCCCCTTCTTCCCCTTCACAACTGTTGCAGTGGCTGTCGGAGCAATAGGGGAGGAGGCGGGAGAGGAAGAGGTGGAGCTGGTGGGGGTGAAGGCGGACGGTGGTGTGGAAGGCGTAGAGGACGTCGCTCCCATTGCTGCTGCGACCATGGCGCCCTGCCGATGTGCGCGGGCTGCCTCGTCAGCTGTCGCGACCTGGATGAAGTACCGCTGCGCCCAGGGCAGTAGCTGCAGGGTGTCTGACATGGATGCGAGGACATCCTGGTCGAGGCGGGAGAAGGTGTTAGTGAGCTCGGGGCGCACTCCCAGCATGATGGTGTCCAGCGCCCAGAGCTGAGAGCCGCCTCCGGTGCCCAGGCGTGTGTACAGGCGTATGGCCCGACGCCAATAATCAGCTGCCGACTCCGAGGGTCCCTGATGAAGGGAGTGAAACTCGCGAAGGCGAGCGGACCGGGTCGCGTGAGTCTCAGCTGCAAATAGGGTCAGCGCCAGTTCCCAGCCGCGGCGCGGGTCTGTGCCTGCTCCAGTCCCAGGCGCACCCAAGAAAGGGCGGAAGTCAACCACTATCTCCTGTGGAACCGCGTACAGCAGTCCACGCATGGCACGCGCTACTGTAAGGGACTGGAGCGGATCAGCCGTCTGGTACTGGCTGTGGTAGTAGGGCCAGACCCCCTCCGAGTCTGCCCATACCTGAAACAGCACCTCCCAACAGTCGAACCCTGCTTAGCTCTCATAGCGAGGCGGGGAAGTCTCGAAGTCCTTAGGTCGTCGCTCCATGGGGAGCTGGACCTCAGGTGGTGCTAGGAGCGGACGTGGGAAAGGCATGAGAGGCATCAACGCTGCTCCCCCAGCAGCACCTGAAGCCTGACGTGGGTCGCCCTGCTGCTGCTACTGCCGCTGCTACCGCTCTAGATGCTGCTGCTGCTGCTGCTGCTGCTGTCCCCTCGGGCTGGGCGCCGGCGTCTCAATGCGCAGGCTACTCATCTGCTCCATCAGCCGGCGAAGTGCATCCTCCCCAGTGGGAGGGGGAGCCTGATCCCACTCCTCGACAATGGACTCCCGTCTCTACGCGGGAGCGGTAGCGGGACCAGCAGACTCCTGGCCCGATGGGATTGCCTCTCTCCCGGGCTGATGTCTCGGTGTCGCAGACAGAGAGACCAAGGCATCGCGGATCTGCCGCAGAATCGCCGACTGCTCATCCTGGCGCTGGCAGAGCGATGACTGCTCCACCAATAGGAAGTCAATTGCCTTTGAGCGTGGGCTGCGGACCCCGCTCGTGATCGTGTCTTCCGGCTCCTTGCCCTTGGAGCTGCTTGACTCCATGCTGAGGCGGTGCAAAATTTGTCCAAACACAGAACCGTCAGCGTTTCTCGAGGAATTGAAACGCTGGCAAAAATTGAATTTTTGTCAAAAACATTTCACCAAGTCTGTGATGACGTCAGCATGCTCACCGTTGACGTCAGCAGGGGTCTACAACGTCAGCAGGGGTCTGCTGACGTCAGCAGTGGGCTACGGGCGTCGTAGCTGACACTGCTGATGGTGCTGCGCTGCGCTGCTGCTGCTCTGCTGCTGCGCTATGCTGCTACACTGCTGTAGCGCTGCTGCTGCTGCGCTACGCTGCTGCCGCTGCGCTGCCGCTGCTACTGCGCAGCCGCGGCAGCACTACGCTACTGCTGCGCTGTGGCTGCTGAGCTGCGATGCTGCTGCTGCGCTGCCACTGCTGCTACTGCTGCGCTGCCGCTGCTGCTGCTGCGCTGCTGCGCTGCCGCTGTTGCTGAGCTGCTGCTGCGCTACTGCTGCGCTGCTGCGCAGCTGCGGCAGCGCTGCGCTACTGCTTTGCTGCCGGTGCTGCGCTGCGCTGCCGCTGCTGCTGCTGCGCTACTGCGCTTCTGTGCTGCTGCGCTGCCACCCTGCCGCTGCTGCTGCGCAACGGCTGCTCCTGCGCAGCGGCTGCTGCTGCGCTGTTGCTGTAGCAGCCGCTGCTGCTGCTGCTGCCGCAGCCGCTGCAAGCTGCTGCCACGGCTACTGGCTGCTGCCGCGGCTGCTACTGCCGCTGCTGGCTGTTGCGGCTGCCGCCAAGGCCGTGGTTGCTGCTGCTGCGGCAGCTGCCACTGCTGTGGCTGCTGCTGCCGCGGCTGCTCCCTTTTGCCGCCGCCGATGCTGCTTCTGCGGCTGATGTCACGGCCACGTCTGCTGCGGCCGTGGGTGGAGAAGCTGCGACTGTGTTGACTGATGCGGCTGTCGTGGCCGCATCCACTGCTGCGTGGTGGTGGCCCCCTTCACAGGACCCGTTGCTGCTGCGGTGGGCTGTGCTGCTCCTGCCACTCAGGGCTGCTGCTGCTGTTGCTCACTGCTGCTGCAAACGCTGCGTCTCTGCTGAGCAGCTGTGCGAGCTCTGGCTTGCTGCTCTGATACCATGAGAAGATTCACCACAGCTTCCTAGCAATGCTGCTGCTGACGTGGCGGCATAGACTAGTCAGCTGAACGCACGAGCATGCAAGCGGGTACGAGAACAGCAAGGATCAGACTAGGAGAGACAAGACAAGTCTCAGAAGCTGCATTGCAGTGAATGTGCAGAGAGAGTTGACAAATGACAGGTCCACAGCATAAACAGCCGCCGCGGCTCACAGCGGGTGGCGCACGCGGCGGCACCTGTCTGTCCTGAACCGGCCCAAAACCACTGTTTTGGCCATAACTCTGCGCACAGGCGTCCAAACGGGGCGCCGTCTGATCCTACGGATGCAAGAAGAAAAGACGGACACAACGACTGGTCACACGCCTATGTCTGGCAGCAGCCGGAGAGTTTAAGAAAACAAACATGCAAATCAGCCTGGCAGGGCTGTCCACCGAGAAAATCCTGAATGTCTCCAAACGCAGTCCGTAGGTCGTGGCACCCCTCCGGTACACCAGGTAGGCTACCAGGCTGCCTCCAGTGGTTGGAGCACCACCTCAGGGGGGTCCGTCTCCAGCTGGACCCGCCTCAGGGATCTGCACGAGCATGGACACGGCCGAGTGGTCACAACCAACTGTACAACTGTGTATGTCTGACAGCATCACAACAGGCATAAATACCTGCTGCGGCGCACAGCGGGTGTCGCACGCGGCAGTCCAAGAGCTGTCCTAAAACCGACCCAAAACCGCTGTTTTGGACATAACTCCGCGCACACATGTCAGAATGCTATGCCGTTTGAACCTAGACGTGCAAGATCACAAGACGGACGCTACGACTGGTCACATGCATGCATCCATCATCAGACGGTGGACATGCAATGCAAAAACATGCAAATCGGGCTCATAGCCAGTCCGCTGAAAAGACTCCTGCAAGCTGTAGAGAAACAACAAGGAGTCCCGGCAGTGTCCGGGGCTCTGGAATGGTAGTCGACTAGCTCCAAGCTGGTAGTCCGCTGCCAGTCGTCGCACCGATGTCACCAGGGTGCGCCTCAGGGATCTGCACGAGTATGGGCACGGCCGAGTGGTCACAGTAGACTGTACAAGAACGTCACAAATCACAACACTCCCCCATGACCCGATGGTACGCATGTCCATACACGTGCAGCACTAGGACAAGTACAATAGTGAGTGTGAAATATATGGGACACAAACACACATCCCACACTCAACTTCCCTGAGGCATGGGGCGAAGCCCAACAGAACGAATGGCCACCAGGAACTTTCCGCGAGCTAATGCCTTTGTCAAGAAATCAGCACGCTGCATGTCAGTGCCAACCCACATGATGGAGATCACGTGTCGCTCCACCAGATCATGCACAAAGTGATGCTCAACAGCAATGTGCTTCGTGCGAGCGTGAAAGACACCGTAGTTCTCCGCAATGGCGAGAGCACTCTGGTTGTCGCAACGAAGCACAATGGTGGGAATTGACTGACCAAGCTCAAGGAACAGGCGATGCAGCCATACCGCATCAGTAGCCCCTGTGCCCAAAGCAACATACTCTGCCTCCGACGAGCTACGTGCGATGCAGCCCTGCGTCCCGCTACGCCAAGACAGAGTGGTACCACCGAGCAGGAACACGTAGCCAATACGGCTGCGTCCATCTGGGCTCCAAGCTCAGTCGCTGTAAGTGTAGCCGTCAAGGACCATCGAACACTACGGATGAAAGCAGAGTCCGAGGTATGGCGTGGAGACCACGTATCGCACCACTCGCATAGTCGCGTGAAGGGCACTGGCACATGGAGCCTGCGAGAACTGAGCGAGGAGGTTGACAACGAAAGTAATGTCAGGACGTGTGGTAGTGGCCAAGTACATCAGAGATCTGATGAGACGGAGGTACAAGGTCACGTCCACTGTCTCCCCCAGCTGTGTGGGATCATCCACCTTCAAGGCATCCTGTCCATCGAGTTTAAGAGGTGTGGAAGCGGTGGGCACTGCACCAAGGAGATCGTTGAAACGCTCCCCCACGACTCGCGTGTATCGCGCCTGATGCAGAAACAGTGTCCGACGTCTGCGATCTCGCACGATCTCCATACCAAGAAACATCGGTGCAGGACCGAGGTCCTTCATCCTTTAGGCAGCCTGAAGGAGAGCCTTGGCCTCCTTCACGGCCTCTAGGGATAGAGACGCGATCAGAAGGTCATCGACATAGACCAGGATGGCGGTGAACCGCTCGGGTGTTGGTAGGATGAAGAGAGAGGGGTCTGCCTCGCTTTGTACATATCCCGCACGAGTCAAAGTGCCGGTGATCTCCCGGTTCCAACACTGCGGAGACTGCTTGATATCGTACAAGGACTTGCGCAAGCACCAGACTTTGTCACCATACTCAAAGCCTGGTGGCTTCGCCATGTAAATCTCCTCATCCAGAGAGCCATGGAGGAACGCATTGTTCATGTCCATCTGGTGCAGTTCTGAGTCATGCTGAGCCACTACACCGAACAGAGCTCGAGCTCAGGTCATGCGGCCGACAGGAGCAAATGTGTCTGTGTAATCAACGCCCTCAATCTGAGAGTACCCCTTGACGACCAAGCAGGCCTTGTAGCGTTCCAGTGAGCCATCCGGCTTCACTTTCTTGTGAAAGACCCACTTGACCTGAATAGCCTTCCTCCCAGGCGGAAGGTCGACAAGCTCGTAGACTCTATGCTCTGAGATAGCGCGAAGCTTATCCTCCCAGGCAGCGCGCCAGGCGTCAGCATCCTGTGATGAGAGAGCTTCCCTCAGGGTGCCCGGGTCAGGCGCCATAGAGAGAGAGCTCTGCGTGGCAAGGGCACATGCCTCGGTGCTAGGCCTGACGACCACAAGATTAGCATCACAAGCGATATGGAACTTGCGAGTGACGAGGTCGTGCCCTACGGGGCACGCTAGATGTACCTATATGAGCTCAGTGCGGACACTCAAGCCTAGGGCCTTTGTGCTGGGGTCACCACTCGCGATGCTGCGAGAGGGGGGCCTGGGTGCGGGGCCCGACGCTTGCTGAGCTCCGGAATCCAGTGGTCGAAGACGGCCACCGGGCTCACAAGAGTAACTTGAGCTCGAGGGGCGCAATTCAGGCTCAGGGACAGGCATGACAATAGCTGGTGGGGGCTGAGGCAAGGGAGCCGGTGATGCTATGCGAGGAGATGCGTGTGTGGGGGACACGAAGCTGGGTGTGACAGTAGGAGCTGGGTGTGACAACAGGAGCAGGCAAGACTAGACCTGACACAGAGGCAGGATTGCCGGCAGACGCAGGTGCGGGAGTAGGCGAGACTGGACCATACACAGAAACAGGAGTGCCTACAGACACAGGTACTGGCGTAGAAGTAGGCGCGGGAACCGAAGCAGGGGCACCTGATGGGTGTGAAACAGGCTGTACGGGTGAGGTCTCTGGACCGACGGCGATGATCGTCGGGTCATCAAGGGCCGGAGACCGAGAGGTGAAGGGGGCTTGAACGGACACAACAGCCTGGTGAGAGGTGCTCACAGGCGTAGAAGTCTCCTCCATCCACCGAGAACCCTGACAGGTAGGAACATGTGTGGTGGAGAGTGCCGTGATCGAAGTCAGGTCACGGTAGGTGAGAGACTTGAAAAAGAGCACGTCGCATGACTCAATGACACGACAACGAGTAGGGCCCCAAAAGCGCCAAGCCTTCGACCGCAGGGAAATGCCGACAAAGGCACACAAGCGGCCCTGAGGTGAGACCTTGGACCCCTGCTGGTCCTCAGTGTACCACACGGAGGCCAGGGATCCCCAGACGCGAGCGAGACGAAGGTCAACACGGTGTCCAAACCAGAGCTTGTACGGCGTAATATGGTGTGGAAGCGGACCGTGCGGGAGGCGGTTCCAGACCCAAGTCATGTAGGCAAAACCCTCAAAGACAAAGGACTCAGGGAGACCGCACTCAGACCGCATAGCGCGAACCGCATCCTCCATGGTGCGGTTCCAGCGCTCAGAAACACCGTTCTGCTGAGGGGTAGCAGGCTCGGAGACCTGGTGAAAAATCCCATGCTCAGCAAAGAATGCGTCCATCTCGCCAAGGAACTCACCGCCGCGATCCGAGGGGAAAGTATGGAGCGTGTGACGTGACTGACGCTCAACCATCACTGGCTAGAGTCGAACCGAAAGGGCGGCGTCGCTCTTCTCACACAGGCTGTAGACCCACCGCATCCACGTAAATTCATCAGTCAAAGTCAGAACATACCGACCCCGATTAGAGAGGGACTCGAACGGAAGAGGACCGAGAAGGTCCGAGTGAACCAACTCGAGAGGCCGAAGCGCTCTGGAACGAGAGTCAGAGTAGGTGCATCGGTGCATCTTCTTCTGAGCGCAAAAGAGACAGTTGGTCTTGGGTGGCTTATCGAAAGAAGCCGCGTGAAGATCGAGAGCTGGCTGTGTCTGAATGAGCTTCGACACAGTATCGGAGCCCACGTGACACAGACGGCGATGAAGCAACCGCTAGTGTTCCGGAGACAGAACACCAGTGACAAAGACCCGACGGGAGGAGGAAGGAGAGCAAGGGGAGGAGGTCCGAGAGACGCGATACAAATCATCTACGATTGAGGCACGAAGGAAAACAACACGAGTGTGAGTAGCAGTCACAGTTGCTGAGTGTGTTGTATGCTCCACAGAGAGACCCATCAGTGTGCAGGCATGCACACGAAGCAGGCTGAGCTCAAGATCAGGCACAAACAACACATCGGAAAGGTACAGGGGGCCAGACGGACCGTCGAAACATACAACCCCAACACCATGGACTGGCAAGGACTGACCAGAGCCTGCACAGACGGAACGGACAGATGTGACAGGTCCGAGAACAACAAAATCACTACGACGACAAGTCATGTGATGAGTGGCACCAGAATCGATGATCCAAGTGCCACCGGAGTCACGACTGGTGGACGTCACTGTACAACAGGCAATGGAACACTCGGCATCAGAGGGACGCTGAGCCGTCAGTGGGGAGGAACGACGCAGGGCACAAAGATGAGAGTCATGAACCCAATCGGTGCAATCAGGCCCATAATCATCACATATTGACTGTGCTCCCCCACACGCATCATCACGAGTCACAGGAACGGACGGACAGACAGTCTGTGGCCCGCCCAACGATGACAACACACTCACACCTCCATGACAGCGGAGCGCCAGAAGATGTCGGAGCTCAGTGATGGTGCGGTCGCGTGGGTCCAGATCACTGCTACTCGCCGGTGAGGGAGCGGGAACAGCTACAGTCGTGGCCGCCACGCGTACAAAGGATGGCGATGATGACGTGCTAGACATGGAACAAAGGGCGTGTGCAGCTTGGAGCCCACGAGTAATCCGCGCCCAGTCAAGCGGCTGTTGGCACTCGGTGTAGCGATGGGCGCCTCCACAGTAGTAACAGTGAACAGAACGTCCAATGCTACCACTGGATGACGACTGCTGCTGTGACTGCTGCTGCCCTGATCCATGCTTCCTCTTCTTCTTCTTCACCTGAGCTGCTGCTATAACACCCTGTGTCTGAGTGGATGAGGGTGAGGCCAAAGAGGAGGAGGAAGATGAGGACATGATGGAGGATGAAGAAGGAGACTGCATGAGGGAAGATGGTGGTGATGCGACAACTGCTGCAGTAAGAGAGGTCCCCTGATGGGCCACTGCTGCCTTGCGGGCTGAAGTCACCTAGAGGAAGAGCTGATGTGCCTAGGGGAGAAGCTGTAGAGTGGCTGAAAAGGGCTTGAGGACAGTGTCGCTGTACCGTGTGAAGATGTCAGTGTACTCAAGGCAAACTCCGAGCATCATCGTACGGAGCGCCCACAACTGTGTGCCTCCTGAGGTCCCAAGGCGCGTGTAGATGCACATGGCGCGTCGCTAGTAACCGGTAGCAGGCTCCTGACGGAGAGAGTGGAAGGCACGAATGTGTGCTGCACGAGTGGCGTGCGTCTCTACGACCAGCAAGGATAAGGCCAGATCCCAACCTCCGCGTGGATCAGCGCCGGTGCCTGTGCCGGCCTCGCCAAGGAAGGGGCGGAAATCGACGACGGTCTCGTGTGGCATGGCATAGAGAAGTCCGCGCATCATCTTGGCTGCTGTCAATGCCTGTGCTGGGTCTGTAGGCTGATACAGGCTGTGGTAATAGGGTCACACTCCCTCTGAAGTAGCCCAAACCTGAAAGAGGATCTCCCAGCAGTCGAAGCCGTCCTCACTAATGTACCGTGGAGGTGGTGTCTCAAAGTCCTTGGGTTGCCGCTACGTGGGGAGAGCAACCGCAGGCTGAGGAGGACAAGGGATGTGGAAGAATCCTGGAAGGGGATAGTCGCCGGGATAGTCGGGTGATAATCGTATCGGAGGAAACGGAGGAGATCTGGTGCCCGTCTATAACTGACGGAGACGCTCTTGAAGAACTTGAATCTCATGATCCGGGAAGTCGCCTGTGATGTCTGGCATGAATGGATCATCATCCAGGAGGTCGGGAGGTGGTGGGTCAGGTCTAGCTCCTGTCACGGGTGCCGACTGCTGTGTAGAGACCGCGACATCGGCAGCTCCCTCGGAAACCTGCCGTGGGACCGTGGACTGGGCACGCAGAAGCTCACTCAGCGTGCGGATGGTATCAGTCTGCTCCCGCTATAGGTGACGCATCTCATCCTGCTGGCTCCGCAGGTCCTCAATGGCCTGCGAGCGTGGGCTCGGGACCCCAGAAGAAGAGGAGGAGGGATCACCTGTCCCCTCCCCCTTGTCGTCAAACGAGTTCATGTCGCCTCTCAGTATGGGTCGACAGGTCAGGTTTGTCAGATTGCAAAAGCGTCAACGTTTCTCGAGGAGTTGAGACGCTGGCAACTTTTGACTGTCCGGCCAAAATTTGGCTAAGTATGGTGCTGACGTCAGCAGGTGGTTGCTGATGTCAACACGACCTGATGACGTGAGCAAGAAAAATTGCTGATGTCAGCTCGACTCCTCCTCCTTCCCTTTTTTTTGTGTTGTTTTTCTCTCGCGCTTCTGCGCGGGCGTGCAGTCGCTCCGCGCCGGCTGCGCAAAAGGTGCGCAACAGCTTACGCTTAGCTGCTGCTGCAGCTGTGCTGTCAGTTGCAACAGCAGCTGCGTGGCTGCGTGCGTAGTAGTGGCAGCAGCGGCTGCCTAATGCCGCTTCTGCAATTGCGCGCTGCGGCTGCTGCTCGCTGCCGCCGCCTTGCGCTGCTGTTGCTGCCGCTATGTTGCTGCAGTTGTTGCCGCTCTGTTGCTACTGCCGCGGCTGCCGCTGCTGCTGCTCCGCTACTGTTGCCGCCACTGTTGCTGCTTCGCTGCTGTTGCCGCCGCTGCTGCTCCTCTGCTGCTGTCGCCGCTGTTGCGCTGTGCTACTGTTGCCGCGGCCGTCGCTGCGGCTGCGGACGGCGGTTGCACTCGATGCAGCGACCACGCGCTGTTGTAGCTGCTGCTACGACGCTGCTGCTGCCGCTGCTACTGTTGCTGCTCTGCTGCTATGCTGCTGCTGGCACGGTGGCAACGCCGCTGCTACAGTCTCAAGTGATGGGTGGGGGATGCGTTGACGGCGACCGGCTGTCTTCAACAGGCCCCAGTGGATCTGCTGCAGCGGTGACTCTCACTGTTGCTGCTTTGCTGTGTCTCTGTTGCGCAGCTCAGTGAGAACTGTCTCACTGCTCTGATACCATGAGAAGATGCAAGGAAGCTTCCTAGCAACACTCTCGTTGACCAGGCATCAATGCCTGATCAGACGGTGACGACAGTCACAAGTCGTGCACGCAACGGCAAGAGTTTGGCTAGGGGACGCAAGGCAAAGTGTCTGAATGCTTCAATAGTATTTGCAGAGAGAGATAACAAATGACAGGTCCAATGCATAAATACCTGCCGCGGTGCACAGCGGGTGTCGCACGCGGCGGTCCAAGAGCTGTCCTAAAACGGGCCCAAAACCACTGTTCTGGCCATAACTTTGCGCACACATGTCAGAATGCTATGCCGTCTGAACCTAGATGTGCAGGATCACAAGACTGACGCTACGGCTGGTTACATGCATGCATCCATCATCAGACGGTGGACACGCAATGCAAAAAAATGCAAATCGGGCTCATAGCCAGTCCGTCGAAAAGACTCCTGCAAGCTACAGAGAAACAGCAAGGAGTCCCGGCAGTGTCCGGGGCTCTGGAACGGTAGACGGCTAGCTCCAAGCTAGTAGTCCGCCGCCAGTCATCGCACTGGTGTCACCAGGGCGCGCCTCAGGGATCTGCACGAGAATGGACACGGCCGAGTGGTCACAGTAGACTGTATAAGAACGTCACAAATCACAACACCAAGCTTGTGCCCTCTGCCAACAGCAACAACACACTCAAAATGTGGCCCGTGCTTTAATGGGAGTACTTGTCAGTTGTCATTTTTCTCTAAATTACTAAGCTATTGGAGGTTATGTGACTTTGGGCGTCTCCCTAGCCTAACCCTTGCTGTTTCTTGCACTTGCTTGCTTCCTAGTGCGCCACCTTGTTGGACAATGTCGCCACATCAACAGTAGAAAGTTAAGAAACCTTTCTCGTAGTTTCTCATGGTATCAACATGCTGGTTTTCCTGCATCTCTCATTGTACTCTGTTGTGTCCTCCCGACTTGTGTACATTGGCGTGTAGATGACTGACGGCGAGACGCGACATTGCTGGATTGTCGTCTGGTGGAGCCGATGCACGCTGAGGCCTACATGCATCTTGCTGGAGCCTCCTCCCTCCAATGTGCTCAGCTCCATCTGCAGACCTTCTCGGCAGTCTCGCCGCCGACAGTCACAGTCATTACATATGTTGTCTGCACTTGTCCAGTGCTGGGTCTGACTCCGCTGTTGCATCTGCAGCACCATGCTGTGCTTATGGTCCAATTTTCATGTTTTTCGGGCATTGTTGGGACCGGGGACTAGCATAGACGTCGTCTGGGTTTAGGAAGCTATAACTCATTGCTCCTATTTTTCTAGGTGATTCTGACCGCACGACTTCATTCACAGCGTGTGGATTATAATAGGGTCCAGTTTTGAGGAAAAACGGACGACGCCCGGGTTTTGGGCTGTCAGCTGTCTGACAGGGCTCACCGAGAAAACCCCACATGCCAGAAAATAGGTCATTCTTCTGTTTGGCTTAGAAACTGAGTAACAAGCTCTACAGAGCTGGGGGGGAGCTAGACCTTGGAGGGGTCTCCCATTATTGCTTGTTCTCACTTCCTAAGCAGTCATTTCCAGTTTTCAGCTATTGTCTGGTGCTAACTCTGGCGCACTCGATTCTGAGTAACAACACTAGAGCTCTCAGACTTAGACTCTGGTGCAGCAGAGTGAGGGGGCAGCCTAAGCAAAGAGCGTGGGTTCCCGCACGTTGCATCAACAATGCTACTAACCGAACCTGCTGCGTTAGGCCTTTAAGTTTGGTATCACCGCTAGTGCGCAGGAGAAGGAGCACAACTCCAACGAATAGGTCCAGTCAATGCCGGCGGTCCCCAGAACGTGCCTCTGCAGGGGAAATGCTGCCGGATTTTTCCAAGTACCGTTGAACCACCGGGTGGCATCTTCAAAATGCTCCAAACGCAGGGGAAATACTACGGAAATGTTTTTGGCAGCACTGATCCCACGGCGGTGGTAGTAGTGTTGGATTCGCGGCTGGCACGACCGACTGACGCTAAAACGGCATGGACCCAAGTGGCGACGACACTGCGAGGAAAGTGACAGCGCATCTACCGTTGCCAGCAGGGCAACAACAGTACCAGCATGCAGCAAGAAACACATAACAAATAGCACGTAGCTAGCAAGGAACAGTTGCTCCAGTAAGCAACAGCTACTATAGCAAGAAACAACGTACAGCTCTAGCAGTAGCTATGGGTAACAGCAGCAACAGCCAGCAAAAGTAGAAGCAGAAGCGGCAGCAACAGGCTTAGCAACAGTAGCTGTTGCAGTAGTGAGCAGTAGCGAGCAGTGACAAGCAAGCAGCAGCAGCAGCGGGCAGCAACAACACCAGCAAGTAGCGAGCAACAGCAGTAGCAGTCGGCAACAGGAGCAATAGCGAACAACTGCAGCAGGCAGCGCGCAGCACGAGCCAACAATGGGCAACAACAGCAATAGCAGCCCGCATCAGCAATTGTAGCAGTGGTCCATAGTAACAGCGGCAGTAGCAACGGCTACGGCAGCAGCGCGCAGCCGCAACAACAGCGAGTAGTGACCACGAACGAAAAAAGGAAACAAAAGAATAAATCGCGGAATCCCGTACTCAGCATAGTCGAGGGCTGGGGGCATCACACCCACCCTCATTGCTGCTAATGAAGTAGTGTGCAACACCACTGTTGTAGCAGTGGTAGCCACAACAGCTGCCGCCACAGCGGCAGCAGTTGTATCAACACAAAATGCGGCCAGTGCAGCAACAGCAGCATCAGCAGTTGTTGTAGCAGCCGTAGTTGCAACCGCTGCAGTAGCAGTAGTAGTAGCAACAGCACCTGCCACAGTAGCCACTATAGTAGGAGCAACAGTAGTAGTAGCGGCAACATTAGCAACAGGTGTAGTGACGTCAGTCACGAGCGTTGATGTCACCACTGACATCACCACTGGCGTCATTACTGAAGTCACTACTCACTTCAAAGGTAGCAGCAACATTAGCAGTAGTAGCAATAATGGTAGTAGTAGTGGCTACAACAACAATATCATTAGTAGTAGTAGTAGCAGTAACTATAGCAACCATAGCAACAGCCGCTACATTTGTAGCAACAACAACAGCAGTTGTAGCAGCATAGCAGGTAACGCAGCCGCAACTAGAGCAACAACGCGACAACCACTTCTTACATCAGGCATCTTCGGCTGACATCACTGCTAACGTCCTTGGTGATGTCAGCCGCCCTTGTGACGTCAGTCGCACTACTGAAGTTGCTGTCGAATGTCATTTCAGATGTCACTATTGACTTCACCAAAAAGTTCAACACAGCATAAAGAAACCAGAGAGAACCATGGTTGAAAGTAAGGAGGGGTCGTCCTATGCGGGAGGACCCCTTGGTCCCCCTTTTCTGCTACAATGCAGTAGCTACAACAACAACAACAACAACAACTATAGCAGCAGGAGCTTCTGTTGCTGTTGCACCAGCAACAACAATAGCAGCAACAGTAGCAGCAGCAGCAGCAACTGCTACAACCGTAGTTGCAGTTGTAACAACAACAACAACAACAACAACAACAACAACAACAACAACAACAACAACAACAACAACAACAACAACAACAGTAGCTATTGTAGTAGCTGTAGTAGCAGTTGCTAGAGTAGCAAGTGTAGCAGCAGCAACAACATCATCATCAGCAACAGTAGCAACAACAACACCCATTGCAATAGCCACTACAGGAATAGCAACAGTAGCAGCAATAATTCCAATAGTAACAGCAACAGCTATAGTAGCAATAGTAGCAACATTAATAGCAGCAGCAGTAGCCACAGCAGCACCAACACCTTACACGATCTATCGTTGGCCTTCCTGGCTCAAAAGATCCGCTAGCCGGCATAGGCCGGCATCTCGCAACGCTGACGTAGCAGCTAGTGGCATTGCACCTGGTGACACAACTGCCGCAGCAGTAGCCGCCGCAGTAGTAGCAGCAGCGGCAGTAACATCAGTAGTCACCGCCCTTCCTTCCACCTGGGCATGCTAGTTTTGCCGTTTCCTCTACTACACAGTGTTTGGCGCAATAGCATACCATACACCTAAGTCAGACTGTGTCTTCAGTCGTAGGCCCCGCTCTCGGTGCTGTCCGCAGGCCAAATGACTTTGAAACGCCGCTCCAGGCTAGCATGCTTTCGGGGGTGGGAGCTCAGCTTCTGCTTGTGGGTGCAGGGTGAGAGCCTGTGGCCGTACTACGTCCTGCCCTACGAATCCACCCAGGCCGACGAGGTGTATGATGCTGTTTGCGCTATACGTTCCCTCGTCCTTGTCGCCCCTCTGGCCGCACGTCTTGCTCTTTAGCCCTTCTTTGGAGACTTCTCCACTGGCGGCCTTCCCAACCCCGCAGCGGTGTGGCACATCCTCACGCGCAGTCATTGTCTTTCCAGCAAGGGAGAGACAAGTCGCCTGCTTTGGGAGTTAAACTCCTTCAATATGGGGGAAACCAAGACGGTAACCTCGTAATGGTAAGGGGCGGACGATATACTTCACCGCTGGGAACCGCTGTACCACCTCCTTTATCCGCGCTCCTCACCATCAAGCGCGGCACAACCGACGCATTTGCTGACTGTTTGTCAACTACACCCAGGTTGTTCTCGGCGTGATGGCTGTCCAGGGCATCCTCATACTGTGGGCATACGAGCTCTTTCTCCACATCGAGGACGCTCGTCATGAGTCCTGCATCCAGTGCATAGAGGCCCTTGCCTCTCCTGTCATTGCCTTGGTGGCTGTTGCCGCCCCAGTAGTAGCTGCGTCCTTCGGTGCCTCATCATTCGGCAAGAAGAAACGTAGGGGTAAGAAGGGCAAGGGCCCACAGCAGCAGTCGAATGGACCCAGTGGCGGTAGCTTAGTCTGGCATAAATATGGCCAGCAAGGACACGTATGGTACACATATCCGCTCTCGACACACGAGGCGCGCGTCATCTTCACCATGCATCGCTAGTGTGAACGCTGCCTCGCCACCACTGTCGTGAATTTCGCTACTCCTCCTGTGTCCGTACCGCACGCTCCATTTCACCCTCCGACAGCTCAGCCGCAGCATCATTCGTAGCCGTCGACGCCCGCTCTTTCATCACCGGTGTCTCCCTCCTCCTTCTCAAACTCAGGTGTCATCACGCCGTAGTCGCTCTACTCCGTCGGGCCCTCCACCCGCGAGCGTCAGTTGGAGCAATTCATGGCACTTTAGCTCGGACTGCCTCACCCTCCTCCCTAGGGAAGTGCAATTTACGTCATTTGTGGTGCCCTTGCCCTTCTATGCATGACAGAGTCTGAGCTGCGGTCGTGCCTTGTACCTTCACCCATTCCGTTCTCTATCGTTCCCTTCCCACTAGCTCCTCTTTGTGATGATGTCACCTGGCTGGATGACTAGGAGTCCTGGTTCGTACCCCCGTCCACTGCATCCGCGTCCCTCGCCCACTGCCGTGTAACCATTAGCGACCAGGCGACACCGGTCCAGGATCTTGCAGAGACCAGGATCATTGACTCCGGGGCCACGCATCACATGACGGCCTCACGCGAGGTTTTTCATTTTCTTGGCCCCGTTAATGATGTCTCTGGGGTTTGGACAGGCTCTGGTCAGGTTTCACCCGTTCGTGGTGTTGGTGTTGTTCATTTCGGAGGCCTCGCTGGGGATGTCTTCGCGACTGATGTCCTCTTCGTCCCTGGTCTTGAGCTCAGCCTCCTATTTGTCACTGTCCTTGACCGCATGAGCATGAACGTACTGCACTCACGTGGTGTTGGCACTGTGTTGTTACGTCCGTCCGGTCATGTTGTCTTGCATGCCAATGCCCGTGGCAACTTGTGGCATGTGGCGCGCTTGTTTGCTCCTCCCTCCGTCCCCTCCCCATCGATCGACACAGGCCACGTGTTTTTTACTAGCACACTCTCTCCAGAGTACACACGTCTCCTGCACCATCGCCTCTGTCACATCTACTCTGCCAATGTCGCAAGCATGCTTTGCATGCAGCCTGCCACGGGCGTTGATCCAACCTCTTTTCCATTTTTGTGTCCCACGGAGTGCATTGAGTGTGCTCAGGGGAAGATGCATCGGTCCACCTACCCCCTGTCCTCACGTGCGTCCATCCCGCAGGGCTTGGTCCACTCTCATGTCATGGGTCCTGAATCCATCATAGAGCACGAACGCTGTCTTGATCCTCACAGACCACTACTCTCACTACCGCTGGGTCTTCTGTCTCTGATAGAAGAGCGATGTCGCCCTCACCTTTTGGGACTAGCTTGTCTGTGCTGAGTGCAAATGTGGTTGCCCTCTCTGCCACTTCCACTCTGATCGCGGTGGTGATACCACACTCTTCCTCGCCTCTTGTGACATCCATGATGATACATGGGCACCTTACACGCCAGCCCAGAACGACGTCTCTGAGCAGTGGAACCGAACCATGGCTGATGTTGTCCGCACCATGCACGCTGAGTCTGGTATTTCCGATGGCTTCTACATCAAAGCCATGACCTACATGACGTGGGTCTGGAACTGGATTCCCCACGGACCTCTTCCTCGTCAGTCCACACCGTATCAACACTGGTGTGCCAACTTCCGGTTGTCTCGCGTATGGGCCTGCGTAGCCATCGTGTGGCTGCCTACCCCACACCAAGGTGGCAAACTTGAGCCTCGCGACCGGCCCTTCACCTTCCTTGGCGTCTCGTGTCAGTGAAAGGCATGAAGTTTCTGGGATCCATCCCGGTACTCCATCGTCGAGTCGCGGGATGCCCTCTTCTTTTAGGACCTGTTTCCCCGTGACCTCCTTCGCTCTTGCGTGTCGATGTCCCTCCCATAGTGTGGGGGAGTGGTTGGTCCGTTTTCCATCCAGCCGCGTCCGGGCCTTATATTGTCAGTGTCCGCTGGCAACTTTGCACCGGCTACCCCGTCCGTTTGCACCAGCCCCTCCAGGCCAGCTGCCCCATCTGCATCCGCTGGCACCTCTGCGCCGGCGACCACGTCCGTGTCCGCTTGCCCCTCCCGGCCCGTTGCCCCATCTGTGTCCGCTGGCACCTCTACGCTAGCTGCCCCGTCCGTGTCCGCCAGCCCCTCTGGGCCAGCTGCCCCATGTGCGTCCACTGGCACCTCTGCGCCGACCGCCACGTCCGTGTCCGCCAGTCCCTCCGGGTCAGGCGCCCCATCTGTGTCCCTTGGCACCTTGGCGCCAACAACCTCGTTCGTGTACGCCTGCCCCTCCGGGCCAGTGACCCCATCTAGGTCCGTTGGCACCTTTGCATCGGCTGCCCTCTTCGTATTCACCAGCCCCTTTGGGCCGGCTGCCCCATCTGTCTCCGCGGGCACCTTTGCAACGGCCGCCCCATCCTTGTTCACTAGCCCCTCCGGGATAGCCGTCCCATCTATGTCTGTTGGCACCTCCAAGTTGGCCACTCCGTCCGCACTAGCACACTACATTTGTGGCCCGAGCGAGAGTCTCTGACCCCGACTGTCACCGAGCACACAGGCCGCCATCTTGCGCCCCATCATTCCACAACCCCTTGTCACCCCACGAGGTTCTCTACCTCTCGACTGACCCACTCTCACGGTCATGAGTGGGGACCCTGGCACCAAAGCGCTTGGCTTGGCCACTTTGGCAGTCATCACTGACCTACATCCGGGGTCAGCCTTGGGCTACGCCATGCTCCATGAGGAGCATCGATTTGTCATCACAACCACGCTCAAATGTACACCACCTTGGACACGAGACACGCACACACTCATTGTCCGACCCACAAAATGCCTATAGGATCCAGCTACCTTACGTGAGGCTCGGGCGTTTCCCGAGGCAACACACTGGTAGGCTGGAAGCACCGACGAGCTTGTCGCCATTCGTCAACATCACGTCTACAAGCTTGTTGACCTTCCCCCCGGCCGAACAGCCATCGGCACCAAGTGGGTCCTCCGGCGTAAGTGGAAGCCAGATGGGTCCTTGGACAAGTACAAGGCCCGTCTTACGGCCAAGGGGTTTGCTCAGGTCCGTGGGATCGACTATGACCAGATCTTTTCCCCGGTGAATCGGTCCTCCACTATCTGGGCGTTGTTCAGCCCGGTTGCCCAACATGGACTTGAGCTGCATCAGATGGGTATGAGCAACACCTTTCTCCATGGCTCACTGGAAGAGGAGGAACTGTGCATGACACAGCCTCCAGGCTTTGATGATGGCTCCGGCAAGGTCTAGAAGCTGTGTAAGGCCCTGTATGGCCTGAAGCAGTCACCTAGCTGCTGGAATCAAGAGATCAGTCGTACGCTTCTCATCGACGGCCTCCTTTGCAGCACTGCCAACCCCGCACTGTTCATCAGTCTGTGAGGCCAGACCTTTGTCGCTGTCCTGGTCTATGTTGACGACCTGCTCATCGCGTCACCAGATGCAGCCGCCATCCTGTGGGTCAAGGACCCGCTACATGCCGCCTACCAGATGAAGGACCTCAGGTCGGCTTGAGTCTTTCTAGGCATGGTGCTTGAGCATGATCGCTCCATGGGTGTCTTGCACGTCCATCAGCCCGCCTACATCTGGACTTTTTCACAACGCTTTGCTGAGGACTTGCCCCTTGTGCGGAGAGCATCCTTACCTATGTCACCCGATGGGCAGGCCAAGCTGAAGAGCTTCGATCCAGCCGTTATTGGGGAGCTAGTAGATGTGACCACGTATCCACGTGTTATCAAGTCACTGATGTTCCTGGCAACGATGACGCATCCAAACATTGCGTTCGCCGTCCGTTGTTGCGGTAGGCTAAACCAACAGTGACTGGGCCGGTAGTCCGGACGATAAGATTTGTACTGGCTAGATTTTTCTTCTTGGCAGTACGGTTGTGTCCTGGCGCAGTGCAAGCAAGGCTGCATTGCACGCAACATTGCTAAAGCTGAGTATGTGGCCCTTGGTTTTGGTGCATGTGAGAGTGTGTGGCTGCATCGCCTTTTTTCCGAGTTGCGTCAGTCAGTCCCGTCCATCATGTTGCACTGTCATAATGAGAGTGCCATGACCATTGTTGACAATGACGGCATGCATCTCACTTGCACAAAGCACATCAATGTCGAGTATCACTATGCGTGTTCATTATTGCATGACAAAATCATCAGCATTGAATGGATTCAGGCGGCACGGCAGTTGGCTGACTTCCTGACCAAGGCACTGAAGCGTGACTCATTCAAGAAGCTTGTGAGTGCGGTTGGTGTGCGTCCATGAGGTCTTCTCTCTCTCTCTCTCTCTCTCTCTCTCTCTCTCTCTACCCCTGACCACTTGGTCTCTGTGTTCTCGGCCTGTCCATGTGCATTGTGCCTGTGAGTCATGGGGGAGTGTTGGTTTTCACGCATCTCTTATTGTACTCTGTTGTGTCCTCCCGGCTTGTGTACATTGGCGTGCAGATGACTTACGGCAAGACGCTAAGCTGCTCGATTGTCATCTGGTGGAGTCGATGCACGCTGAGGCCTACACGCATCTTGCTGGAGCCTCCCCCCCCCCCAATATGCTCAGCTCCATTGGCAGACCTCCTCGGCAATCGTACCGCCGGCAGTCACTGTAGCTGCATATGCTGTGTGCACGCGTCTAGTGCTGGGTCTGATTGTGCTTTTGCATCTGCAGCGCCATGCTCTGCTTATGGTCTAGTTTTCATGTTATTCGGGCACTATGCCCCCTGGGTTTAGGCGGCTATAACTGATTGCTGTTATTTTTCTAGGTAATTGTGACCACACGACTGTGTTCGNGGCTAGAACTTGGAGGGATCTCCCATTGTTGCTTATTCTCATTTCCTAATCATTCTTTCCCAGTTTTCAGCTGTTGTCTGGCACTAACTCTGGCGCACACATTTCTGAGTAACAACACGAGAGCTCTCAGACTTAGACTCTGGTGCAGCAGACTGAGGGGAGAGCCGAAGCAACGAGCGTGGGTTCCCACACGCTGCATCAACAACGCTGCTGCCCCAACCTACTATGTTAGGGTGGTGTACTTGTCCGTTGTCATTTTTCTCTTTATTACTAAGCTATTGGAGCTTATGAGAGTTTGCACGTCTCCCTAGCCTAACCCTTGCTATTTCTTACCCCTGCTTTTTTGCTATTTTGCCAGCTTACTAGATAATGTCGCCACATCAGCAGTAGCAAGTTTAGAAAGCTTTCTAGCAATTTCTCATGGTATTAGCACAGCGAGATCTTTCTCGCCGAGTTACGCTACAACAACATAACATCGGTAGCAGCAGTGAGAGTCACCGCAGTAGTCGTATACCGAGACCTGTTGTAGCAGATGTCGGCAGTTCTCGCCCAACGTCAGCAGTAGCAGTATCACTGCACAAGCACTAAACCAACCGCGACAACAACAAAGTACAGCAGCAATAAGCACCGGGCATGAACACCATTCTGTTTGGCTACGACCAGTGACACAGAGTAAAGAAGAAATGCACATGCAACACTAGCTCGCAGTGGCGGCTGCGGGCAGCGACACTTGGAGCGAGTAGCAGCAACAGTAGTGACAATAGTAGCAGCAACACGAGACGAGGGCAGCAACAACATCGGTGCGGCAGCAGCAACAACATTTCAGTTGCCGTACCGCCAGTAGCAACATCATTGCAATAGGGGAAGTAGCTCCAGCAGTAGAACATCAGTAGCAACGACCGCAATAGTACTATTGCTTCGTAACAACAATCACAACCCTTGTGCTACGTAGCACTACTTTACAACCACGGAAGGGGGTGACAAGGTCTCTCGCTCTCTTTTTTCTTTGTGACTCAGATTGCATGTGACTTCCAAGAAAAGAAAAGACCACTTTCTCTAGCGTCACTTATGCTAATGTTTTTGTGCTTACATTATCATCAGTTGTGCTCACGTTAGTATTTTGGGGTCAAAACTTCATTTTGTACCATTCTTTCAAATCCTCAAGAAAAATGGACACTTTCTTGTTTGGTGACTTTCAAGATCAGACCCATACTGAGCGCCCCACATGGCGCCTGGTGACGACAAGTAGAAGAGGCTCAATGCTCCTTCCGGCTCAGGCTCCGTGGCTGACCCATGACAACAGAGTGAACCACGTCGAGTGGGGCAGACACTCGGTAGGCAGAGAGGGGGTAGGTGGAACAGTGCATCTTGCCTTGAGCATAATCAATGCGCTCGGTGGGACACGACAAAGGAAAGGAGGCTGGGTCAAAGCCCTTGGCCGGCTGCGTGTAAAGCATGCTATCAACAATAGCAGAATGGATGGGACAAAGGCGGCAATGTAGGAGACGTGTATGCTGCAAACACAGAGTGCTGGTATCAAACACGTGGCAAGTATCGAACGACGAGGAGGGGATAGAGGTAGAGGTAGACAGGCGCGGGACGTGCCACAAGTTGCCACGTGCGGTGGCATGCAGAACGACACGACCGGACGGATGCAACAACATAGTGCAAACACCACGTCCTGTATGTCACCGCCCTTGATCAAGGGCGGTGACATGCAGGAAGCTGAGCTCAAGGCCAGGGACAAAGAGAATATCAGTCATGAAGGCATCACGAGCTTGACCACGGAAACGAATGACGTCGACACCACAGACAAGTAACACCTGACCAGAACCCGTCCGAACCCCGTGACATCGATGACAGGACCAAGAACACTGAAAGCCTTGCGCGAGGCCGTCATGTGATGCGTGGCCCCGGTGTCGATGATCCAGGTCTCTGACGGATCTTGGACCGGTGCGGCCAAGTCGCTAATAGTTACATGGCAATGGGCAAGCGACGCTGACAAAGTGGACGGAGGTGCAAACCGGGAGTGTCATTCATCTAGCCAGGTGACATCTTCACGAAGAGGAGCACGAGGACAAGGCACGGCAAAGGACGGGACGGACAGAGACACAGACTACACTTGTACCATCGACTCTGTCATGCAGGGTACGGAGGAACTAGCGACTACGCAACTCGCACTTCCCTGGGGAGGAGGGCAATGAAGGCCGAGCTAAAGTACAATGAGCGTCTCCAGCTGGCACTCACGAGCGGAAGGTCCGACGGAATAGACCGACTGCGGTGTGCCGGCGCCGGAGTCCAAGAGGGGGAAGGAAGGTGCCGAGGATGGAGGAGCGGGTGCGGACGGCTGCGTATGAGGTTGCGGTGGGACCGTCGCAAGCGGCGTAGATACGGTAGGAGCAGCGATTGTCACGGTAGCGGTGCCAAGGCGGCGCTCGTGCTGCCGATGCATGGTGGCAATGACGCGACTCTTGTCGGTCGGGAGTAGACATGTGTACCACCCGTGTCCTGAGTGGCCACAGTTGTGGCAGATGAGGCTGGCGTTGTCGGATCTGCCTGTCTGCTGCTGAGGACCCTTGCTCTTCTTGCTCCGCTTCTTCTTCTTACCAGCCGAGGAGGCGCCGGAAGACACTGTTGTTGTTTGGGTGGCAATAGCCACACAGGCAATCTCTTGAGAGGTGAGGGACTCCGTGCGATGGATATGTGACCCCTGACGAGCTTCCTCGATGCAGAGGAAGAGCTTGTACGCCCATGGCATGAGGGTGCCCTGGACAGCCATCGCGCCGAGGATATCCTGGGAGTAGTGGACGAAGACGTCAGAGAAGGGGCCGGTGGCATCGTGCTTGATGGTCAAAAGCGCAAAGAGAGGGGGTGGCGCGCCGTCTCCGAGGCGATGCAGGATGTCCTCTTTGCGCTACCAATAGGAGGTGACCGTCTCGGTCTCCCCCAAGCGGAGGGAGTTGAACTCATGAAGAAGGCGGCTGGTCTCAGCGTCACTGGATAGGCGATGAGGGCGCGCGAGTACGTGCCAGGCTGCTATTGGGTCAAGGAGTGCGCTAGTGGTGAGGTCATCGAGGAAGGGCTCAAGGGTGAGGCAAGCGGCTGAAGGGGCCACAGGGACGAGGGCACGTACAGCGCGACCGGCATCATAGAACTGGTCGGCCTGGGTGGAGTCAAAGGACAGAATATAGTACGGCCACAATTTCTCGCCCTGTGCCCAGATCCGGAAGCTTTGCTCCCAGCTCCGGAACTGGTCGCCAGCCTGAAGCGGCGACGGCGGGGTTTTGAAGTCCTTTGGCTTGCGACCGGCACCCAAAGTGGGGCCTAAGACTGACGTCATTGTCTGCTGTTGGCATTGGGTGTGTTGCTGCGCCAATTACTACGTGTCATAGGAGACCACAAGGCATGCGTACCCGGGTGAAACAAACGATCCTTGCTAACGTTGTTGTAGCTGCTGAAGCGGCTTCTACGGCTACTGCAACAGTGGCTTCTAATGCTACTGCTGCGGCTGCCATTGCGACGACGGTGTTGGCAGCTGTAGTTCCGCTAGCAACTGTGTGAGTGCTGCGAGCTGCTATCGCAAGGTGGCGAGTGGATCTGTCGAGCCAGCATGGCTGACGACGGAGCCTACAGGGTGCTGTTGTTGCTACTGCTGCTGTTGTCGTGGCCGTTGCTGCTGCTGCTGTTGCTGTTGTGACTGTTGATGTTGTTGGTGCTGTTGTTGCTATTACAGCTGCCGCTGCTTCTGTTGCTGCTGGTGTTCCTCTTGTTGTTGAAGCGGCGGCAGCTGCTACTATTGCTTCTTCTGCTAAAACTGTTGTAGTTGTTGCAAGAAGGGAGGTCCTCCCACAGAGGAGGACCCCTCTTTGTTCTCTGTCATGTTTCCCTCCTTGTATCCCTTTTTTTTGTGCTACTGATGTCAGTGGTGATGTTAGCACTGACGTCAACCTGGGATGGCTCACGTTAGCAGCTACTACTGGGTTATTTGCAGGGTTGCTGCTATAGAAAAGGTTTTTTTGTTGATGACGTTAGTAGTGATGTCAGTAGTGACGTCAGTTGAGGAAGGCTGACATCAAAAGTGGTTGTTGCTACTACTGTTGGTCTTCTGTTGCAACCACTGCTATTGCTGTTGATATGCCTGCTCCTGCTACTGGTGTTACTGTTGTTGTGGTAGTACTCGATGCTGTTGCTACTGCGGTTGCTGCTATTGTTGCTGCTGCTGTTGCTACGGCTACTACTACAGCAGTAGTTACTACTTCTATTGTTGCAAGTACTGTTGCTACTACATCTACTGAGGTTGTTGTGGTAGCAGTGGCTACTACTGCTGCTCCTGCAGCTGTAGCTGCTGTTGCTACTGTTATGGCTACTACAGCTGCTGCTGCCAATGTTGCTATTGCGGCAGTTGTTGCGGCAGTAGTTGGTGCTGCTGTAGCTGTTGCTAGGTGCTGTGAATTGGGGGAAAATTTTTAGTTTAATCCCTTTTTTTTTCTCTTTTGCTCGTCATAGCGAGCTTGCTGTTCGCTGTGAGCAGTGAGCTGTGAGCAGCGAGCTGTGAGCAGCGAGCTCGCTACTCATTACTTGTAGCTTGCTGCTCGCTGCAAGCAGCGAGCTACTGTTGCTGCTGCTACTGATGTGGGTTGCCGCTGCTGCTACTGCGAGTTGTCACTACTGGCTGCTCCTCCTTCTTGCGACTGCGGACTGCTACTGCTGCGAGCTGCTATTGCTGCCGGCTACTACTGTTGCACATAGATGTTGCTGGCTGTTGTTGCCACTGCTTGCCGTTGCTGCAAGCTGCTACTGCTACTGCAGGCTGCTGTTGCTGCTTGCTACTACTGCCAGTCACTACACCTGGATGATGTCGCCACGTGCCTCGTCGCCTGCAAGTGTTAGACGCGGCCTCGCACTCACCTCCTCGCATCACGCGTGGAAATCACGCACCTGCAAGCGCTGCCGAAAACATTCGGTAGCATTTCCCCTAGCCTAATGGCCGTGGGAAAAAATCTGACGCCGCCACTAGGCGGGTCAATGCTGCCGAAGAAAACATGGCAGCATTTCCCTTGCACTGGCGCACATGGGGGCCTGCCGGTGTAGTGAGGCACATGTACACCAGTCGTCTCCTACGCTCTGGCTCTGATACGAAGCTGGAATTTATGCTAGAGTGCAGGTTGGGGCAGTGGCGCTGTTGATGCAGCGTGCGGGCTTCCACACTCATTGCTTACTCTGCTGCCCCCTCGACCTAACTCTCTAGAGTCTAAGTGTGAGTGCTTTGGATTTGTTACTCAGAAATGCGCGCGCCAATGTTAGCGCCACATAGCAGCTGAAAACAGGAAGTGACTGATTAGTGATCAAGAATGAGCAACAATGGGAGACCCCTCCCAGTTCTAGCTCCCCCCCAGCTCTATAGAGCTTGTTACTTAGCTAACCAGCCAATCAGAAATAGACCTATTTTTTGGCAGGCAGGGTTTTCTCGGTGAGCCCTACCAGACGACCGACAGCCCAAAATCCGGGCGTCATCCGTTTTGCCTGAAAACTGGACCATACCATAATACGCACGCTGCAAACGCAATTGTGCAGTCAGAATCAGCTGGAAAAATAGTAATGAGGAGTTATGGCTGCCTAAACCCAGGCAGCATTTACGCCAACCCCCGGAACCAACAATGTCAGAAAATCATGAACCGTGGACCCTAGGCATGACATAGCACACTGAACGCAGCAACGCAGTCAAACGTGGTGCTGGACATTCGCAGAAAGCAAAGGCAGTGACAGTGCCTGTCAGCGGCACAACTGTCGAGGAGGTCTGCCGATGTAGCTGAGCACGAAGGAGGGAGGAGGTGTAGGTAGCTGAGATTGCTAAGCAAGCAAGAAAGCAAGCAAGTAGCAGGCTATGGGAGGAACTATGGATCGGGGGCAAGCTCAAAACCTTAAGAGAGGAGAGTTGCAACAAGTGTGTAAGTAACAAGTGAGCGAAGTGGTAAAAACCGGTTGACCGGGCCACCCACGCGAATCACTCGACGTGGGGCCCGGACGCCACCCAGGGATCGAACCTGACCCTGGAGCAAGCAAGCTCCAGGCGGTTTCTCACATGCCGGTATAAACCGGACGTGTGGTCCCGAGGGATCAACGACCCGGTGCACTACGCTAGAGTCATGCAAGTATGTAGGAAACCTGTCACACCACAAACATGCATGTCTCCAGAGGTATCCCCCATTTTGGCATGTGTTATTATCACTAAACTAAGGCTCGTCATAAGGACAGCGTTGGTGCTGTGACCACCACTCTGCGACTTGATGGTGTCACCACCATTGTGCGCCCCAAGCTGTGTCACAGTCTTGCACCGGAGAGCCTCAGTCAAGATCAATCACGTGCAGTGGTTAGGTGTGGTTGTGCGTTGAGACAAGAGGGCACTTGTGTGTGTCACGACCACAACCAACACTCCCCCATGACCCACACACAAATAGAGCACACACGCATAGAACAAAGGGTACATCACAGGACTCACGTCAACCTGGGGCATAACGAGAACGCAGCAAGCCAACAGCATGCGCAGCCGCTTTGAACATGCCACTGCTGAGTGCCTTGGTGAGAAAGTCTGCACGCTGCAGACGAGTTTCGGCCCAGACAACCTGAACTTCTCCAGCAACAATGTGCTCGCATACAAAGTGATGCTCAATGTTGATGTGCTTTGTGCGAGAATGATGCATGCCATCGTGCTCAGCAATTGCCTTCGCACTTTGGTTGTCACAGCGTAGGGTGATGGAGCGAATGGGAACACGCAACTGCTGCAACAGGCCGGACAGCCACACACTCTCACACGTACCTGCACCCAGACCCACGTACTCGGCCTCGCTGGAGCTTCGAGCAACACAACCCTGTTTTCCACTCTTCCAAGAGACAACAGTCCCACCGACGAGAAAAATGTAACCAGTGCGGCTACGAGCATCCGTGTCATGTGCCCAGTCACTTTCTGTGTAGCCGTCAGCGACCACTGAAGGCTGGGCACGGTAACAGAGTCCCACGCGTGCAGTGAACAACGCGTAGCGGACCACGCACAGTGCGGCCTCAATGTGTTCCTGTCGAGGCTGCTGGGAGAACTGGGCAAGAGAGTTGACCGAGAAGGCAACGTCCGCCCGAGTGGTGGTGGCAAGATACATGAGGGATCCAACCACGCTGAGATAGTCGGTGACATCAACGAGCTCCCCCAGCTGTGTTGAGTCCAGTGACTTCAGCAGTCGCTCACCTGCTGGGGTCATCGGTGTGGATGCGGTGGGGATGTCTGCAAGCAGTGAGGAAAAGCGCTCCCCCAGCGTGCGGATGTATGCAGCCTGGTGCACGTGCAAGGTGTGACGACGGCGGTCATGCTCAAGCTCCATACCCAGAAACACTCGTGCAGGACCCAGATCTTTCATCTTGTATGCAGACTGCAACAGATTCTTCACCAACTGGCCAATTGCGGGACTGGGTGAGGCGATGAGCAGGTCATCGACGTAGACCAGTATGGCAATGAACGGCTCTCAAGGGGTGCTCAAGAAGAGCGTTGGATCAACCGTGCTGCGATGGTAACCTCCCCGCTTGAGAGTAGAGGAGATCTCCATGTTCCAACAATGCGACAACTGCTTGAGCCCATAGAGGGCTTTGCGTAGTCGTCAGACCTTGTTCGTGCCATCGGTGAACCCGGGGGGCTAGATCATGTAGATTTCTTTGTCAAGCTTCCCATGTAGGAAAGCGTTGTTGACATCCATCTGCACCAGTTCCCAGTGGTGCTGGGCAACAAGACTTAAGAGTGATCGAGCGGTGGTGTACCTTCTGACCGGTGCAAAGGTCTCATCAAATTCGACTCCAGGGATCTGGGAGAACCCTTTAGCTGTAAGGCGAGCCTTGTACCGGTCGACAGTTCCATCGGGCTTCAGCTTACGCCAAAGTACCCACCGTGCAAAGACCACCTTGCGGCCCGCATGGAGATCCACGAGCTCAAAGACTCCATGTTCCTGGAGGGTAGTGAGCTCCTCCTGCATGGCCTTCTCCCAGAGGTCAGCGTCTGCTGCCTCACGAGCCTGCCGGACTGTGGTGGGCTCAGGGGGAAGAGTGGGAAGGCCAGAGGCCGCGAAGCAAGCGGCGACATAACCGGCGATGGAGGACTCAAGAGCACTGTGGAACTCATGGGCTATAAGAGCGTAGCCAACGGCAGAGTTGGGGTGTACAACACTCACAGACAGGCCTAGTGCATCAAGACCGGTGGGTCGCACTGAGTGACCAGCTGTGGAGGAAGAGGCGCTGGAGCGGGTGACCCGCTGAGTGGGCTGAGAGGCATTGGTCGAGCCAACGAGAACAGACTCAGCAGGCGTCTTGGAAGGACGAGCGCCTCACGAGAGGGCTGAGAGGACTAAGAGGGAGGGAGAGCACGTAGTCTCCCCCCACAAGTGTAGGGCTCACGGCCGGAGACTTGAGCCTGAGAAGCGTCACCTACGGTAGTGTCCATCACCGCAGACGACGCAAAGTCAAGAGAGGAGTTGGGAGTAGAGTGGGTAGGGGACTGTGTGGGACTGGGTACCGAGTGCGAGGACTGAGGACTGCCAGCGGACGGTGAGAACGCAAGACTACCAGCTGAGGGCAAGGACTTCACGGACTCCGAGGAGGACTCTAATGTGCCCGACTCAGAAGAGGCATGGGAGGACGAGGAGAAGGAATCCTTGTCACTGTCCGTGGGAGTGACAGGGGATGCCATGTGAGAGGGAGAGGAGAACGCTCAAAGATCGGAGGCTGGAACAGACCCACCCCCCAAGCCGATGAAGCGAGGAGAGAGATGAAGGAGGAGGGACATGAGACAGGTCACGAGGGAAGACATCCTCAAAGAAGAGGGCGTCACGCGACTCAGTGACACGGGAGCGGTCAGAGTCCCAGAAGCGCCATGCTTTTGACATGGCAAAAACACCAAGAAAGGTGCAGAGACGGGTGCGAGGGCTAAGTTTGCCTTCACGGAAGTCCTCGGGTAGCCAGACAGCAGCCACACATCCCCAGACACGAGCCAGACGGAGGTCATCACGACGGCCATACCAGCGTTCAAAGGGAGTGATGTGCCGGGGAAGAGGACCGTGGGGGACACGATTCCACACCGAGGTCATATAGCACATTGCCTTGAAGGAAAAGACAGGGGAGAGGGAGGACGCACTAAGAAGAGTACGAACACCGTCAGCAAGGGTGCGGTTCTAGCGTTCAGAGACACCATTTTGTTGGGGTGTGTAGGTAGCCGAAGGTTCCATACACACCCCACGAGCGGTCAAGAAGCGGGCAGTGGGACCCATGAATTCACCACCGTGATCACAACGAAAAACCTTGAGACGGCGACCACAGGCCAGTTCAGCCTGAGGCAGCTAGGTCTCCACAGTGGGACAAACGTCACTTTTTTGCCGAAGGGCAAAGACCCAACGCATGCAAGAAAAGTCGTCCGTGAAGCAGAGGACATACCGACCGACACCCCCAAGAGCGTCATGGGCAAGAGGTCCTATGACGTCAGCGTGCAAGAGATCAAGCGGGTGAGACGTACGGGACTTAGACGTGGAAAATGGGGAGCAATGCATTTTGCCTTGGGCACAGTCAAGGCAGTCAGCAGGGCAAGGGGAGGAGAACGTGTCCACATCAAGGCCATGAGCGAGCATGTCCCTCAACAGACTGTCAATAGCAGCAGTGTTAATGTGACAAAGGCGGCGATGGAGCAATTATGCATGTGCTGGAGTGAGGGAGCGAGCAACGTGGACAAGAGAGGTGGAGGAGGGATGGGGTGCAAACAAAGGCACACGAAACAAGCAATCACAATGAGTGCCACGCAAAAGAACACGACCAGTGGTGCGATGCAACACAGATGCAATGCCACGGCTGTAGGAGAAGTCTATGCCCTGGTCGTCAAGCGTCGTGACAGACATCAGACTGAGCTCAAGAGCGGGCACATACAGAACGTCAGGGAGAAAAATTTCCCCCCAGGGCCAACAAAGCGGACAACCCCAACACCTTGGATAGCAAGAAGCTGGCCAGAGCCGTTACGAACAAAGCAAACAGAGCCAAAGGGACCCAGAGAAACGAACGAAGAACGACAGAAGGTCATGTGGTGGGTGGCCCCTGAATCAAGGATCTAGAAGCCACCCGTCATGCAGACAGACGCAGGGTCACGACTCATGGCAGCAATGGCACAGCGTGGGGGAAGGCGCTGGCCACAGGCGGCAAGACAGCGGGGAAGACTGTACGACTGCCATTGTTCAATCCACGGAACATCGACTGGGGAACAACCCTGAACATGACCCGGGGGCGGCCCACGAAGAGATGAATCAACGGCACACGCAAGCCCCCCCTCAACCAAACGCACACTCTCACCTCCTTGATCACGGAGGTGACGCTGGTGAACGGCATGGGAGAGTGCAGAGTCCAGCTGGCGGTCTTCCTCAGATGGAGCGGTGATGAGGATGCCGGAGGAAGGACGCTCGGGGCCGAGAGTGGAAGATGCCCACGGCGGAGGGGTGTAGAAGCCAGAGGGAGGTCCGAAGTAGACAGGTCCGCCAAACCCCGGGGGCCAACCCCAGGGGGCGGGCAGGGGCGGTGAGGAGAGAGCAATGCTGTAGGCAGCAGTTGCAGGCGAGGAGGAGTGAGAGCGTGTAGAGTTACCACTGGACCCTGCGGAGGTGGAGGAGCGTGCAGAGCCGCCACCAGACCCCAATGAGCGTGCTCAGTGTGCACGCATAGCCGAGACAAGGCGAGCATCGTCAAGTGGGGCAGGGCACTTGGGCGCCGCATGACCGGTGGCGCTGCAGTTCCAGCACGTGACAGTGCTGGTGGAGGAAGCAGGGGATGCGGCTCTATCAGGACCGCGACCCTTGCCACCTCTGCCTTGCCCCCCACTGCCAGAGACACCCCCGCGGCTTTTACCTTTACCGCCTCCCCCGCCTCAACCACCCCCTTGTGCGGCAAGAGATGCGGCAGTAGTGGTAGAGGTGGTAGTGGAGGATGAACCCAAGGTAGAGGAGGTGGAGGAAGGAGGAAGTGCGGTGGCTGCTACTGCAACGGCGGCACGATGAATGAGTTTGTTCTGCAGTGAGCTCCACCAGTCGGTCAGACGTTGGGAGGTAAATTCCGACAATGCATCAATGCCAAGGGGTGCGTCAGCGAGAACAGGGATGGCAGCCAGAAGCTCAAGCTCTGTTGCCTACACCTCGCGGAAGATGTCACTAAGCTCCGGGATGAGACCGTTGACGATGGAGAGAACAGCTGGGAGCTGACCAGGAGCGGCCTTGCCAAGGTCGCGCAGTAGTTGCAGACTGCGAGCCCAACAGGCGTCAACAGTCTCATCAGCACGCATGGAGAGCATGTTGAACTAGACGGTGAGAACGCTCTATGCGCCATGTCCAATGCCCGCTTGATCAGTGCGTAAGCACCAACCGGGTCAGCGGGGGTGCGACATACAGTGTGAATATTGTAAGACCCGATCTCATCAGTGAGATCGTCGGGTCCGGCCCGAATGAGGGCACGGACAGCACGTGCAGACTCAGACTCGACTGGCACAAAGGGTGGATTGGCAGAGGGATTGGGTTCATGGTAATATTCCGAAAGCTGCTCCCCCTGTGCCCAGGCACTGAAACGAACCTCCGAGGAGTGGAATGTGAGATTGGAGGTGAAGTCGGGTGGAGCAAAGTCAAAGTCGGGTTTGCACTGTATTGATGGGGTAAGTTCTTTGGCTGCAGTTGCGTCGGCGGCTGCGACGACTGCAAGAGGGTCAGAGGAAGATGAGCCAGTAGCAACAGATGCGGAAGCGGGTGAGGTGGAGAATGCTGCAGCAATGCCGGCAGATTGAGTGATGCGCAGTGTAGGCTGGAGACGATTAAGATCCAAGTCAGAAATGTGGTCGGCGAAGGTCTCTTGATCAGCCTGCTCAGCCCGTAGCTTCTCTTCAGCAACGCGCTGGGCAGTGAGAGCTGCCTGCAGCGCATTGCGCTCTCGCTGAAGTTCAGCTTGCAGGGCCGTGTATTGGTCATCATCGACCGGCATATTGCCAGTGATGTGACATTGCCGAGAAAACTTCGGCAGAGTTTCCCTTGTCCCAGTGGGCGTGGGAAGTGTGGGGTGAGGGCGTCGGAAGTTCGCTGCAAGGCAACAGCCTGGACGCACAAACACGCCAATACAAAGAAGGCAGGACGGGAGAAAGAGACCAAGAGAAACCAGCCACACCAGGCACGGCGGTGCAGTGAGAACAGCGGTGGAAGAGCCGCAGGTGCTGAGGAGGAGATGACTGCAACAGTAGCAGATGCAAAGACAACGAGGGATGCTACTCCTGTCAGCACTGCAGCTGATAGTGTGGAGATGGTTGCAGTAGTCAAGATCAACAACTGTATGTGACGAGTCACTGAAGATGAAGAGGATGGTAGGGATGAAGCCTGTGCTGTGGAGATGTGGATGGAGTCAACTGCACTGGAGAGCGCTGTGGCTGCTGCAGCTACTGCTGCAAGGATTGGAGCGGAGCAACGGCTGCACGTATGGAGCAGGCGAACGAGGGCAGGGTCCGGCGCAGCTGAGTGGGCTAGGACGAGGCACCACACAGAATGTGGGTGCGACAGGTGGTGCCCTCGTATCCGTCGTGCGTGCGGTAGCAGAAGCACGGAGAGAAGGGGCGAAGGACGGCTCAGGGGAGATGGTGCCGTAGGGGTAGTGACGCAAGAGGCAACCACACCTCACGGAGTGAGGGTGCATTGTGTGCCGCTTTTAAGAAGATACACGCACGGCTCCCGGGAGAGTGGGACATGGCTCGGTACCACCACGTGGTGGTCCCGTCGTGCGTGGGTAGGTCAAAGGAGCCCGGATAGAACACACCGTGAGCCACGGGTGCGAAGTGAGCAATTGCACAGAGCGGCGGCTGCTGCTGCGGCCTCAGGCTGTCTCGAAGAAGTCGGGACAGAGCACACCGTGAGCCACGGGTGCGGAGTGAGCAACTGCACAGAGCGGCGGCTGCTGTTGCGGCCTCAGGCTGTCGCAACCGCGGAGTTGTGACTTGCGCGGGATCACCCGCCACTCATGAGTGGCCCGAGGATGGTTCACGAGGTCTCAGGACTGTCGCGGCGAGGAGGAGTGACCCTCCTGCTCTGATACCAGTAGGTAGCTGAGATTGCTAAGCAAGCAAGAAAGCAAGCAAGTAGCAGGCTACGGGAGGAACTATGGATCGGAGGCAAGCTCAAAACCTTAAGAGAGGAGAGTTGCAACAAGTGTGTAAGCAACAAGTGAGCGAAATGGTGAAAACCGGTAGACCGGGCCACCCATGCGAATCACTTGACGTGGGGCCCGGACGCCACCCAGGGATCGAACCTGACCTTGGAGCGAGCGAGCTCGAGGCAGTTCCTCACACGCCGGTATAAACCGGACGTGGTCACGAGGGATAAGCAACCCGGTGCACTGCGCTAGAGTCATGCAAGTATGTAGGAAACCTGTCACACCACAAACATGCATGTCTCCAAAGGTATCCCCCATTTTGGCATGTGTTATTATCACTAAACTAAGGCTCGTCATAAGGACAGCGTTGATGTTGTGACCACCACTCTGCGACTTGATGGTATCACCACCACTGTGCGCCCCAAGCTGTGTCACAGTCTTGCACCGGAGAGCCTCAGTCAAGATCAATCACCTGCAGTGGTAAGGTTGTTGTGATTTGTGCTGTTCCTGTACAGTTTACTGTGACCACTCGGCCGTGTCCATACTCGTGCAGATCCCTGAGGCAGGCGGCCCTGGTGACACCGGCGTGACGACAGGCGGCGGACTACCCGTCTGGAGCTGACCGATCACTGTCCCAGAGCCCCAGATGTCACCGGGACTCCTTGCTGTGTCTTCTACGTCTTGCAGGCGCCTTTCGGCGGACTGGGCATGAGGCCCATTTGCATGTTTTTGCATTGTATACTCGCTGTCAGTCGATGGGTGCATGCATGTGACCAGTCGTTGCGTGCGTCTTTTGATTCTGCACGTCTAGGTTCAGACGGCGTAGGATTCTGACATGTGTGCGCAGAGTTACGGCCAAAACAGTGGTTTTGGGCCGGTTTTAGGACAGCTCTTGGACTGCCGCGTGCGACACCCGCCTTGCGCCGCGGCAGGTATTTATGCCCTGGACCTGTCAGTTGTCATTTCTCTTTGCATATGCTATATTGAAGCATTCTGACACTTGGACTTGTGTCTCCTAGCCAAACCCTTGCCGTTGTGTGTACGACCTGTGATTGTCGTCACCGTCTGACTAGGCACTGACGCCCGGTCAGCGGCCGTGTTGCTAGGAAGCTTCAACCGAAAAGTCAAAAGTTGCCAGTGTTTCAACTCCTCGAGAAACGCAGTCGGTTTTGAAATCCGGCAAAGTTGACCTGTCGTCCCATAGTGAGCGGCGACATGAGGTCGCCTGACGACAAGGACAAGGGACCAGGTGATCCCTCCTCCTCCTCTTCAGGGGTATTGAGCCCTCGCTCGCAGGCCATTGAGGACATGCGCAGTCAGCAGGAGGAGATGCGTCGTCTGCAGCGAGAGCAGACTGACGCGATCCGCACGCTGACTGAGCTCCTGCGCGCGCAGTCCACGGCTCCTCCGCGGATCTCCGAGGGAGCAGCCGGCGTTGCGGCCTCCACCCAGCACTCGGCTCAGGCGCCCGTGACAGGCGCCCCGCCTGCTTCACCTCGTGGCGTGGTTTCCCCACCACCTGCGGACCTCCTTGATGACGAGCCATTCATGCCAGGCTTCGAGGATGACTCCCAGGAGCGGGAGATTCGCCTTCTACAGGAGCGCCTCCGGCAGCTGCAGACGGGTATCCGACCTCCACCCGTGTCCCCAATACGACCGTCACCTGACTTCCCCACTGACCACCCTCTACCAGGAGTTTTTCCCGTCACTCGCCCTCCTCAGCCTGCGGCTGCTCTCCCCACGGAGAGGCAGCCAAAGGACTTTGAGGCACCACCGTGGAGGTGGTGCCTCCACGGTACATCAGCGAGGACGGATTTGACTGCTGGGAGATCCTGTTTCAGGTGTGGGCTACTTCCGAGGGAGTGTGGCCTTACTACCACAGCCCATACCAGTCTACAGATCCAGCACAGGTGCTGACAGCAGCCCGAGCCATGCGAGGACTTCTCTACGCCATGCCACGCGAGACTGTTGTTGACTTCCGTCCCTTCCTCGGTGAGGCTGGCACAGGCACCGGAGCTGATCCTCGTGGAGGCTGGGATCTGGCGTTGTCCCTCCTGGCTGCAGAGACGCACGCCACCCGTGCGTCACACATTCGTGCCTTCCACTCCCTCCGTCAGGGACTAGCGCAGCCTGCAGCGGACTACTGGCGACGCGCCATGCATATCTACACGCGCCTGGGGACCTGAGGGGGCACACAGCTATGGGCGCTTCGGACGATCATGCTCGGAGTTCGCCTGGAGTACATCGACATATTCACACGGTACAGTGACGCTGCTCTGGAGCCTTTCTCAACCACCCTGCAGCTGCTCCCGTGGGCCCATCAGCTTTTCTTCCAAGTGACGTCGGCCCGCGAGGCAGCATTAGCACATCAGGAGACTTCCCTCGCTGCCGCAGTCCTCGCCTCACCACCGTCTTCCCTCCTGCAGTCACCCTCACCTTCTTCCATCACGACCTCATCTTCCTCCTCCTCTTCGACCCCGTCTATGCCCACGTAGACGCAGGGCGTTGCAGCAGCTGCCCAGGGGAAGAAGAAGAATAGGAAGCGCGGATCGGGTCAGCAGCAGTCGTCATCCAGTGGTAGCAGTGGCCGTTCCGTGCACTGCTACAACTGTGGAGGTGCCCATCGCTACACCGAGTGCCAGCAGCCGCTCGACTGGGAGCGCATCACTCGCGGACTTCAGGCTGCTCATGCTGCGCGCACCGCGTCCGGGACGTCGACCGCACACTCCTCTGGACGCGCGGCGACTACGACTGCAGCTGTTCCTGCATCCTCGCCGGCGAGCAGCTGTGATCCAGACCCACGTGACCGCACCATCGCCGAGCTTCGTCATCTTCTGGCGCTTCGCTTTCAGGGAGGTGCGAGTGTGTCGTCATCTTCGAGTGGGTCACACACTGCTTGTTCGTCCGTCCTCGTGACTCGTGATGACATGTGTGGGGGAGCACAGTTCGCATGTGATGATGATGGGCCTGACTGCACTGACTGGATTCATGAGTCTCACCTTCGTGATGTACGTCGTTCCTTCTCACTGACGGCTCAGCGTCCCTCTGATGCCGAGTGTTCTATCGCTCGTTGTACAGTGACGTCCACCAGTCGTGACTCCGGTGGCACATGGATCATCGATTCCGGTGCCACCCACCACATGACGTGTCGTCGTAGTGACTTTGTGGTACTTGGTCATGTCACGACTGTCCGTTCCGTTTGTACAGGTTCTGGTCAGTCCTTACCGGTTCACGGTGTTGGGGTTGTATGCTTTGATGCTCCGTCTGGCCCCCTGTATCTCTATGACGTGCTGTTTGTACCTGATCTTGAGCTCAGTCTGCTGACTGTGCGTGCCTGCACTCTGATGGGTCTCTCCGTTGAGCATACCGCTGATTCAGCGATTGTGACTGCTCTTGACACCCGTAGCATTGTCCTGCGTGCTTCAGTCGTAGATGACCTGTACCGCATTGCTCGGCCCTCCTCCCCTTGCTCTCCCTCCTCCTCTGGTCGCGTTTTTGTCACTGGTGTTCTGTCTCCGGAACACCAGCGGTTGCTTCACCGACGTCTGTGTCACGTTGGCTCCGACACTGTGTCGAAGCTCATCCGGACACAGCCCGCTCTTGGTCTTGACGTGGCTTCTTTCGAGAAGCCACCAAAGACCGACTGTCTTTTTTGCGCTCAGGGTAAGATGCACCGGTGCACTTACCCTGATTCACGTTCCCGAGCGCTGAGGCCCCTCGAGTTGGTCCACTCGGATCTGCTGGGTCCTCTTCCAGTCGAGTCACTATCCGAGAGGGGCCGGTATGTTTTGACGCTGACTGATGACTTCACCCAGATGCGGTGGGTCTACAGTCTGTGTCAGAAGAGCGACGCCGCCCTTGCGGTTTGGCTCTGGCTCGTGATGGCTGAGCGTCAGTCTCGCCACACGCTACATACCTTTTGCTCGGATCGCGGCGGCGAGTTCCTCGACGAGATGGACTCATTCTTTGCTGAGCACGGCATTTTTCACCAGGTCTCCGCTCCTGCTACCCCACAGCAGAACGGTGTATCTGAGCGCTGGAACCGCACCATGGAGGATGCGGTCCGCGTCATGCGGTCTGAGTGCGGTCTCCCAGAGTCCTTCGCTTTCGAGGGCTTTGCCTACATGACTTGGGTCTGGAACCGCCTCCCGCATGGTCCGCTTCCGGATCATGTTACACCGTACGAGCTCTGCTTTGGCCACTGTGCCGATCTTCGTCTCGCACGCGTCTGGGGATCCCTGGCCTCCGTATGGTACACCGAGGACCAGCAGGGGTCCAAGGTCTCCCCTCGNATCTGACTTCGATCACAGCGCTCTCTGCAGCTCATGTTCCTTCCTGTGAGGGTCCTCGGCGGATGGGGGAGACCTCTTCGCCAGCGACCATTCCTCGCCATGCTGATGTGTCCGCTCGAGTCCCCTCTCGAGCTCCAGCACTTGATGATCCGGCTATCATTGCCGTTGGTCCAGAGATCCCGCCTGTCCAGCCTGCTTCGCACCCCACAGATACCGCTGCTCCCACGCCCCCTCCTGCATCACCCACTGTGTCCACTGGCACCCCTGTTCCGGCGTCTGACCCAGCCCAGCCCACTCCTGTCTCTACGTCGGCTGACACTCCGGTCTCAGTGTCCGGGCCAGCCTTGCCCGCTGTCATCCCGAGCTCAGTGTCCCCCACACACGCATCTCCGCGCACGGCATCTCCGACTGCCTCGTCTCAGCCCTCACCAGCTGTGGTTG